>JALBCR010000908.1:0-187308 GCA_030710515.1 Abscondita cerata | reverse complement strand
GGACACCCCAATGTGCCGTCAGGGGTGACAATTTATTATAAGTGTAAAATTGTGCAAAAACATTAAACATTCACAATTATGGACATGTAATTCACAAATTTTTTATATGTTGCTCATTGTAAGCCGCTTTATAAATCGTGCCAACAAATTACCCCAAAGTGCCAGGGGTGGCAATTTTTAATCAAAGTGTTAAATTTGAGCAAAAGTTTAAACATTCGTACTGCGGGGGAGTAAAATGCGATTGCAATGGAATGAAAATAAGAGTAAGAATTCTACTACGGCAAACAAAGTGTGACATTAAGACATTTCCCTTTTGTTTTGGCGATATCTGATATCACTGAGATAATGTAATACGTAGTAGGGATCACATAGCCTGAGGAACGAAGAATCAACATTTTATTGCAACTAAGAGTTACTCTTGTTCCATGTTGAATTTAACATAAATTCATAAATACTTAATTTTAGAATTGGTATTGTTACATATCTGATCCAATCGGAAAGCAAATTGAATTAATTCTTCACAACCAAAAAAATACCTAACACTGGGAGTCTGCATTTCCGAATATTTCTCACATTTCCTAAACATTTCCGAACATTCCCACATTGCCATATTGCATTTACAAACATTCTCACATTTCCTTAAACATTTCCGAACATTCCTTCATTGCCTTATAGCACTTCCACCACCCTGTGGATTTGAGTGATCCCCCTTGCAAAAACATGAAAGAAAAAATAACAGATTTTGTTGTTGAAGGCATGACGTACAAATTCCGGGTATTTTACTGAAAACCTGCATCTGCTGCCTTTCACTGTACCGATTTCCGGAGCGACCCTTCAGCAAGACACTTTGCGACACCCCAAGGGGTCGCACAACAAAAGTTCTAAAACACTGCACATTGCTCACAAATTAGACAAATATTATGTCAACAATTTTATAAAGTAATTTTAATAAAGCTTTTTAACTAGGGGCGGATAATAATTAAGGAAGGAATTCGAGATGTAAATAAAATAAACAATTCTTTAGTGAATCAGCTGGATACCTTAGTTAGGCAATTGCCGTTCAGCGTCACGGCAAACAAGGAAATGAATACCGAAAACCCACATGTTTTTTTCTTCATGTCTAAAGATTATTATTTATTTGGTTGATCCTTCCAATAAAATACTTGGTATGGACTTGTAACGGTTCAACACATCGTATAAATTAATTTCAGATATATATAAATAGAAAGAAAATTCGCATTCGGTGCAAGTTGAACGGAAGCGGGGGAGTTTCAAATAAGGATATCCTCATTCATCCCACGCATTATCTTCGGAGACTGTAAGATTTGGACAATTTCCACTGATTTGTGATATTTCAAAAGCATTTTATTTTGTTATTGTTTATAAACACAAGAAATATGCAAGTGAATAATAAAGTCATTAACATTGTAAACAAAAACAACTTCAGCTGTGCGTTAAAGATTGATCTATTTAAGCACCTGCGAACTTCTATTATCCGAATATAAAGAAAATTTAACTTTTAATGGCGTTAAAGGTCAAAATTTAATCTTAAAAGGTTTTCATAAGAGAATATCGTGTTACAACTATGGGGTACCAAAGGGAAACACCCTTGAGTATTGATTTTAGGTAATTCCGTTATAACCTTGTGTTTTACCCCCAACCCTGCTCATGCGCTCAAATTCTGCGAAAATCTCAATACAGCAATGATTGTTTTTATTATTATTCTGTTAAATAATCAATTCTTTTAAAAATACGTCATTGCGATTACATTATCTGCGAAAAGCCACGGTCGCGTAAAAACTGAGCTAATTTTGGGCAATTGGCGTTAAGGATGAATCACAATATAAATTTCCTCCTACATAAATAAAAACTGTTATTTTTCCTAAATTTTTGGCAAATAAAATTGTTATTGCCCCTAATTAATGTGACCTTAGAACGCTCAACCTGCTACCTACGTAATCATTATCCAAAAATTTGTTTTGACTTACTGGCATTCATTCATTATCTCCTCTTGGGTCCTTACTTGTACTGGTGCTAATTTTTCGACCGACTCTTCGTAATTGCCAAAACACTTTGTGATTTTTTCATCGAAAGTATTAACTAGATCTTCGAGATCCTCGAAAATGTTTCTGTGAAATTGTCAGCCACCGATGCTGTATCCCCATTGATGATTAAATTTTTTGACGGTATAATTTTTGAATTTGAGTTATCATTTATTAAAATTTCTTCGTTAAATTCGTTTAGCACGTCATTTAAATCTTTATTTTTAATTTATTCGACAAATTAATATTATTAAGTTCATTTTCGTTTTTTAAATTGGCTGATTGAAATTCGTTAGAACCCCATTCATCGGATTCTTCGAATTGTGCAAGAGGCGCTTCAAATTTTAATTCTGCCATTTTGCTGTCCCGCATGGCGCCCTGCCAGCTACACGTACCGCACTGCACTGGTTAAATTGTACGAACGCGCGCCGAGATACGCAGAAAGCAGTAAAATGAAACGATTCTGTTCGTACGTTTATCGGATAATAGAGATGGGAGAAACTTATCTTCAGAGAACTTTCTTTTTGCTAATAACTTTGCATAAGTTGTTGACATTAGCTTGGTAACGGTGACTATTAATATCTAATATTAATTTTTTCTGGCAATTAACACGTCAATTGAATGATTTACTATGGTAATATCATACCAAAAGTTAAGTTTTTCCATTCATGTGAAACAAGAAAAAGTGGCCTAGCAAAAAAAAATTTTTTCATTTTCATTTTCTACTTTTTGCAATTTTTACGCGAGTTAAGTTAACAAATTTAATTTTCAAATTAACTCACAAGCTTTTTAGTTAATTTGTGCTAATAATAATATATTACTATAATTTAGAAAATAACAAAATTTCTTGAAAACTGAACTTTTGAATTTCTGCTTTTCTAATAACTATTTTACGTCCAAATTTTTCGATATTTTTTAAATGAAAATAATCGAAACTATTCTTTAAATGAAAATAAATATATGAAAGTTGTTCTTTGGAATATACAAAAATTAAACTTAATAAATAATTTCTCCTTTATTTTATATTATAGATTATCAATGTCTTCTATAAAGAGCAGAGGAATAGTATTGGCGAAACATTGGCAAAAAAAGGATTTATTGTTTTTTTGGTCTTGCCCTACTGAAGGCCTCTTCTCTTTATAGAAGACTTTGATAATCTTTAATAAAGAATCAAATTACATTTTTAGAATCTACATAAACTGGAAAAGAAACATTTTCAAAAATAGTCTCTAATGCCGCCGTCATTTCTGAATAATTGTATTTTGCATTTTGTTTGCCATAAATGAAATTATTGGGAATCTTTTGCAATTTTAGAAAAAATTGTGCAAAAGTAGCATCTTTTTTATTTATGTCTGAATTTTGTAAAAACTGAGTATTTTTGGAACATACTGCGGTTATATCTCAGAATACATAACTTTACCTGGTCAATTGTATTTAACTTGCTTTTTAAAACAATCTTATCTTTCGTGTCGATAAAGCCAAGTATTTCTGTACAGTAGCATACACGCACGAAAGAACACCTGATGCGCATTTCGCTCTTATTGTGAGCTCTAGAGAAGCGTATACTTAAGTGCGGTATACAACTGTACAAGAAGTCGGTTGGTTTTTAAACTCTCGTGGAGCAATGAACATAAGTGAAATGTGTGTGTAATAACATCTCGTGTAATCAGGGACACGTGTGAATAGTAACAAACTAAGTAATGCCAACAGACACACATTTCATTATGTTCATTGCTCCACGGGAGTTTAAAAGACCAACCGCCTTCTTGTTCAGTTGTATACCGCACTTAAGTATACACCTCTGAAGAGCTCATAATAAAACCGAAATGCGCATCAGGTGTTCTTTCGTGCGTGTATGCTACGGTACAGAAATACTTGGCTTTATCGACTCGAGTGTTTATTGCATTAAAAATTATCGCTTAGATAACGATGTGCATTTAAAACATTCATCCGTCGTTACAGTTATCTGTTGGCATTACTTAGTTTGTTACTATTCATACGTGTCTCTGATTACACGAGATGTCGTTGGACACACATTTCACTTAATCTTATCTTTTTGAACGCAGAATTTAAAAATTTTTATCTTTACCGAGACAATAAGAGATTTGATAAATGTGTTTGGGGTGAAACTTTCTGTTTCGTTCAATTAGTAATTTTGCTAAAAAATATTAGTGTACCTCTGTGTTTGTTAATCGAATATTAATAATGCTGAAACAAACTTCCATTATCTATTTTGGTGTTTTATTTGCATTTTTTTCCAAAATGATGGAGCAATTTATGGGGGAATTTTTGTTACGTTTTTATTGCAATTTATCCGTGGCTTTTATAAATTGAAATAAAATTAATTCTTAGATTCTACAAATTACAAAAATACAAAAATAAATAAATATGTAGGTACTAAAACTTTTATGAAATATTGAAATATGTTTTTTCTAACACAAGATCTTTAGTGTTTTGCAAATAGGTCAACCGGGAATGGAATTCTACAGCACATTATATTCAAAATGATTTACAGCAATTTCATCAAATAAAAGTTGTTTTCTAATTTTGGCAAAAAAAGTGACATTTTTCACAATCAAACTAGGGGTTAAGATAGTCCATTTTTGGTAACTAGTTACGAAAGGTAGTTATGAAAAGTCACACTCGATTACATTATCATTTTACAAAAAAAGACAAAAAAATCTTACAGGTTTTTTGTAACTCACTATGCTCGTTCCGCAATTGCCATTACCTACTTACCAACAACGTACTTTTCGTTAATATTTACATAAATATAAATTTACACAAGTTTTGTTTAATTTTTTTGTATTAATAAATAACAAAATGTTTGGAAAAACCATAAAATTGTATCAGTGTGAGCTTGGAACTTAAATTATATTTCAGCACATCAGGATTCTTTGGGTCGTTGACTTCTTTGCTCTAAGGAGTAGTATTCTTCCACACTTTCTTGTTCTGGGTTTTTTGGTTCTAGTCTACATTTTGACCTGTCTCAAAACTTCTTTTACAGCTTTCTGTTGAAATGATGTTTCTCTAATCAAAATCACTAAAAAGTTTTGTCAAAAAAAGTTACCAATCGATTTCATAATCCAGAATCATTCACGTGGCGCCCCCTATAACAAATTGTAAAGTAGTACATAAAATAGTGTTCTTAGTCTAAAGTCTAAAGCCGATTTTGATAAGATTTGATAAATTTACAGTGAAATTATTAACAAAAAATGAAAAAAAAAAATTAATTTAGCTTTCTGTATCTTTTTTCCACAGCAATATTTTATTAAGGAATATTGGATCCTATGGTCATATTTTGGCATAAATAACCCGCCCTTAGCCTAGTCCCAATAGTTATAATCGGAGCACGCAAAACTCTCACACAAACAGATTAGACCCACAGACATAATCAAACTCCAGATACTAACACTCAAATACACCCTTATACAAACCCAACACACCTTACTGCAATTATACACCACAAACCATACTAGAAAATAACTCACACAAACATTATTACGACCGCATCATACTAACATACAAGATCATCCACTACAATAGACCAGATATAACGCTATAAGTAATTACATAAGTCGATCCTCCGATTATTATAGCCAACTAAGTGTTGGCAAAAATAACAATCTTAAATGGTCTGCTGTCGATATCTCGTATTTATACAATAGTAAACTTACACTCGAGTACTCTCACTCCTGAAAAGTCCCAAAAAAACAAATCAGCTGTCGAGTGGTTCTCGGTGTTTGTTTGCTATTGTAGATTCTTTTACGAACTTACAGTAGGAGATTCAAGGTTGTTTTTACCAACACTTAGTTGGCTACAATAATCGAAAGATCGACTTATGTAACTGCTTACACAACTATTGACAAATTTGCTTTAATGGTCGTTCTTGTCTTTTAATGTGCTTTTGATATTAAGTCGTACCAGTTTCTTGTGAATTAAAAAAAAATTAAAAGTAATGAGTTTAAAAACATTCAAATACATTAAATTAAAATTTGTTATCATAGGCTTTTTCTGTAATTAATAATGCTAAAAATATTTTTAAATAACACCTCATCAACTCAAAATAATAAAAAAAAGCGATCATGTAATAAATTTTTGTATTTTTTCTAATTAAGACATAACGGGCACATGATCACCGTATATTAGTCATTCTTTTTTGAAACAAAAATATTGTTTAATTAAATTAGAGAGAACTTTCATCTGAAAAACACTGTAAAATCGATAGTTTTATAGGTATTCTAAAAACAAATAAATATATGTAGGTTAAGTGCCTTTTGGGAAAATCTAACTACACTTTCACATTTATAAATATCATTCCATGTACTCGGACGGTATCGGAATACAGTTTCTTGATATACCTTGCTTATAAACCGCTGGCCACACAGTGACTGAACGAATATAAAATGAACTATTGGACACGAAATTAAAGTTGCATCATAATATGAGCTATTCTTTTAATGGAAGTATTGCACTAAATAAAAATTTGATAAAACTAATTATAATATTACTTTGCTTCCTTAGAATAATCTGATAATGTGTTGTGTATCGTAAATGTACATTTTCCGGTAAGATACTTTTGTAGGAAAAAAACAAATAAATGATAGTATATTCCAGAATTTTTTACAAGTTTTAAAAAATATGTTTACACGTGCTTATATCATTTGAATAAAATATGATGTATGTATTTGACAAATAATATAGTTATTTATGATACAAGTGTGTGAAGTAGGGCTTTTACGCACGGGTTGATAAGTTTAAAACACTAGCAGAAGATCAGTATAAACCTGTATAGTATGGTGACGAAACCGTGGCCAATTGTGGATTGGTTCGTCTTGGTAAAGCATTTGCTTCATGGTTTAGGAAACCACTAAACCTACTAAACATGCCTACCCTTACCCACCTTAGTATTTATATGTAATAATATTGATTAAGTGTGTAAACGTATTAGAAGGTAAATAAGAATATAAAATATAACAGCACACCCATTGCACGACGACATATAATGGACCGGTCCAAGCGCCAGTCACAATGACGAAAAAATAGTAGGTTAAAGAAATAGCAAACACAATAATGGAAAAACAAAATACAAACCCTCCTTTGTACTTTTGTTAATTGACAATCCTCCACAATATGTGCAACGGTCTTTGGTTCGTTTCTACAGTCACAATTTGGATTAAAAATCGCACCCCATTTAAACAACATAAAGTTGCATTTTGAATGGCTGTTTTTATGCGAAAAGAATAAAAACAGAAGCTTTACACACACGTGTCGTACAATATTTTGGTTTATGTCAGAACTAATTTTTGCAAATAGAAACAGGGACTATAACCGAGAGATGGCTGTGGTTTCACTTTTTTTTTTATTTTGAATGTTGCATCATGTTTGCTTACCAGAAATCGTTATTAACAAAAATCTATTAATAAAAACAATCAATTTAGATTACAATGTACTAACCTTTTACAAGCATACAAATAATACCAAACCCTGAATTACCTGTTACGATTTTTAAAGAGGGAGGGGACTTTCCCTGTTCAAGGGATTGTAATCTAGTTTGACCAAATTGGGCCCTGCTTCCTGTTTAAGTGGGTTTTAGGATTTTTGCATAAACTATCTGGTTTTTTCGTAATTTGCTCTAAAACCTTTTAGTTTCAACACCCTGTGTATTCTAATAAAATGGCATACGTCTTGTATCAAGAAACTTTGGCATTCTTTTACAAAAAAATTTATTTTAATTAATTTAATTCTACTAAGATAAGTTGTACAAAAAAATTTTCAGGAGTTTTTACGAGATTTGAATTATCATGTTATAATCAGAAAATTGTTTGAACACCTTTTGCCAGAAAAGCAGTCTCAGAGGTATGACCGTAGTTTGAGTTCTATTTGACAGCTAAAGAATCCAAAAATATCGCCTTTTGATCTTTGAACTTTGTCCTCTGATCTTAGAACTTTTTAACCCCCTAACTTTATAGTTTGAACTTGGAACTATAGTCTTTCAACGCTAATCTTTTAATTCTGACTTCTGCACTTAAAACTTCAACATTTATTTTCAAACTTTGAAAGAAAATCGGCTCAAGGTATATTCTAAAATTGTCTATTTCCTACCGTGATCTTTACGTGATTTAAAGTCCATTTGAAATTGCCAGACATTTTGAAGTTGAACTTGAAATAGGATTCAAAAGTATGTACTTATCGGATAATGATATTTGGGAATTATTCTGATTAGGCAATTTGATAAAGTTGATCCTACCCTCGAAAGTTTTAACTCTGTCTCGCATAAAAAAAATAGTGAATTCTTTTTTATTTTTTGATGATAAAACAATTCCATCTCAAATTGGAGTTCAACAAGGCGTTCCTTTTAGTCCAGCTCCTTTCACTGCTACAATCATTAATTAATAAATTAAAATCAAAATTAAACATTTGGTACCTTGACGCTGGAACAATAGGAGTCGAACAGGAATTGTTTGTACTGATCTGCATAAAATTATTTTCTTAGCAGCCGGAATTGGCGTTTCCATTAATTTTACCAAATATGAACTTTATTTCTGTAGTCAAAAAATTGATGAAAATTTAAATTTTTGATTTGATTTTGTATATCCAAGTATGATACTCTAAACGACAAATTGATTTAGACTTTTGCGGCCTGTTTGTGAACTAGTGGGGTTTAGATTCGGGTCTAATGGCCATCGTTGATTCGAATTTCTTCCTCACATTTCACTAACGCGAGTGGTCAGCTTCTTTAGATGTTGGATGTAGACTGTTGAGGTGGACTGCCCAGGTTGTAATTGTACTGGTTCAAAGGGGGCGTGGTTTGCATCAAGTCAGTTAAATCCGGTTTTTCATAAGATGCCGTTCCGGTGTTCTTTCAGGATTGGATTCCTGATCTAGTTGAGTCTCAGGGTTTCTTCCTTTCTGTTGATGTTTTATGGATGTTTATGCATTTCGATGGCTTCCCTAAATTTCTGTTATGGTGACAGTTAATCGCTGCTAGTAACTTGGAACATTCAAAAAGTATCTTATAATCTCCATTGCTAAGCACATATTCGGTTACCTCTGTTAGTGTGTTCCAAACGACAGTTCGCTCGATGTTCTTTAAGCTAAGGCCGAAACACCCAAACGGCATCTTACGAAAAACCGAATTTGACCGACGCGATGCACGCTCCGTCCCCTTTGAACCAGTATAAAGATAACCTGCGCTACAGACTCATCAGTTAACATCAATCATCGAATACGGAAGAACCTCTGAAGAAGCTAACCACTAACGTTAGCAAATCGTTAAGAATAAATTCCATACAACGACAACTATTAGACCCGAATCTAGACCCTAGTCACTCCCTAAAAGGATAACAAGATTTAAATTCCTCTATTAGAGGAAGCTATAGCCTTAGCTACCTGGTCAAGACTATATTCTAAACATCTAACTAATATTCAATCTGATAACAATTATTGGGAGATCTCTTCATATTAATAAAACTACCAATTTAAGTTGTTTTAAAGCTCTCGATCGTTAAGCAATTTCAACACAGGATATCAAATTTGTGTAGGTGTAGGGCACTTTCTTGAACCACCATTGTGGAGTTTTGTTAACGGAACTGGCATTCATGGTCTTAGTTGTTCGAAGAGCAGGGGAAAAATAATAAGACATAATAATATTATTCAAATGACTCTTAGTTTCGTCAATATTCATTTCACCTTAGAGCTTACTGGTCCCTCACGCGACGGTGGTAAGAGACCTGACGATACAACACTCACTGCCTGGTCAAAAGGCAAACGTTTAATTTACTATGTCACATGTGTAGACACACTTTCTACATCATACTTAATTTTTACTTTTTTGGAACCTAGTTCAGCAGCTGAGGCCGTTTGTCGTAAAAAAGAAGAATAACATTTTCGTTTTTGTTTTCATGGCATTAGCTTTTGAAACCCTCGATCCATGGTGTAACGTAGCTAGTCACTAATTAATATTTATTGATGGTAAAAACTCCTTAACTCTGTATTTTGATAGGTTTTCCGACTATTTGGGCCTTCTTTGAATCTGAGATAATATAATAAAACACTGTATCTTTTTCAATCGACGTTTCGACTGGCATGATTCCAGTCTTTTTCAAGATTTAAGAGGTATTGGTGTGTCAAGTCTCTAATAAAGTTCCTTTTTGGACTAACTCATTTGGTTAATATTGTCCGTTCCAAACACTGCCTGTATTTTGGGAACATTACCAGGTAGCTTATATAAACAAAATTTGTTTGTAGTTAAGGTAATAAATTTATTTATTTGACTATAATTCTAAGTAATCATTTTTTATTAAATAAAAAATTGTGAATAAAATTGAGTGATTTAGAAAAACACAGTCAACAATTTATAACTTTGTTTAAATTTTACAACCATCTTTGGATAAAACTATTCATGTTAAAACTGCTTAATTTTAGTTTCCTTGATAATGACTACAAAATTAATTGAATTAATCGAAACTAGTTGGAAAACTTTTATTTTTATTTTTACAATTACTTATTGGCCAATATAGACTATATACAGGGTGTGTCTCGACGATAGCATGTTAGACGAATAATGAGAACGAAAAAACGGATTCAGCTGAAAACTTGTAACTTTATACAAATGAATATGGTCTATTTACTGAAAATATTTTCATGGTGGTGTCACTTCCGGTTATACCGGAAGTGGATACCAATTATGTTATTTCAAGTACAATACCCCAATTTTTTGGTTTCCGCATACAATTTTACGTCTTCTACTACCAGGTTTGGCGTACTTATCTCTTACTAAAAAAATTGAATTTATTGAAAAATTAATATTTTATGAAACATAAAAGGCAGATAAGCGAAACTTGTACAACGGTTAGACATGGTATTGGACTATGTTTTCAGTATTAAACATTTTTGAAATTTATTTCTAGGGAGGTCAGGGAGTAACGGTAGTTAAGAAAATTAAAATTGTTAAGGAGTCATTTTTTTAAAATGAAAAACTGCTATAAAAGTATTTTCAGTAAGTAGACCATGTCCATTTGTATAAAATTACAAGTTTTCAACTGAATCGGTTTTTTCGTTCTCATTATTTGTCTAACATGCTATCGTCGAGACACATCCTGTATATACTGTGTCCGCGGATTAGGGTACTCAATAGGGAAAAAATCTTTATTATTCATTTTACGACCAAAAGTCATTCTTTATCAAAAATTCTACTTTTTGAGAAAATGAATTCACGATAAGAAAATTTTAGATCACATGTACAGGGTGTTAATAAATTAGGAAAGTAGAAAAATGCTTCAAAGGATAAGTACCAGTATTTATTATTTTTACAAAAATTTATAAAATAAAATGATTTATAAACTAACGTTAAGTCTAAATACTAATTTTGAAATAAAATTAGAATTTTTAAAAATAAAATAATATAAAAATAATATTAAGTTAGCGGAAAAGTGTGTTAAGTTGGGAGGTAGTTAAGTTATGTAGAATAAATTTTCAAAATTTGAATAGTTACTTCAAAATTTGTATTTAGAATTTTCTTTAGTTTATAAAAACTTTGTTTTATAAAATCTTTGTAAAAATATTAAATAATGGTACTTTGAAACATGTTCCTACTTTCCTAATTTATTAAAACTTTGTACATACAAGTTTCTTATCGTGAATTTATTTTCTCAAAAACTAGAACTTTTTATATAGAATAACTTTTGATCGTAAAATGAATAATAAAGATTTTTCCCCAATCCGCGGACACACTGTACCTACATAAAAACCACGGTGCGTTTTTCTACATTATTCATTTTTTAAATCATTTTTATTTTATTTAGGTTAGTTTGTGAATGACTTTTAGTTATTTTAAAATCGATATGAGTAACAAAATATATTGAAATTGACAATATTATTCAAAATAGAATTTAAATTAATTATTATTTATCACAACGAATGTATATGATACTTAATGCTAAATCTCAAGTTTAGGCAAACGTTTATGATTGAGTTTTTCTTATCTTCATTTTAATATCAAAATTTTAGCAACTCATTATCCCAGATTATTGATTCTGCGTAAACGTGCACCATTAACGTAAGGAAGATAATCCCAACCAAGAATTAATTTTATAATTGAAACTTGCTCATTTAGATAACTATTTAAATGTATTTTTTTTAATTTGTTGTTTAGGTTTATTATACATCTATCCGTGATTATATACTACATTAACAATTTGACTACTAAAAATACTAACAATTTCCTTGATCTTTGGATAAAGAGTAAATTACCATTATTACTGTTGTATCGTAAAAATTATAATAAAAACTAAGAGGAAATTAAAACCAAATCGTGCAAATGAATATTCTCTTTTTCTTGCTTTCTATTTCCCGCAGTGTGTATATGGTATGGTACTGAATGATACTGTTTAAACGAAAAAGAAATTTTTATAATATGCATATACAACAAAATTCCAGTTATCAAGTAAAAATATGCTGTAATAATTTTTAACTTAATTTGTAATTACACATCTGTTAATTTTAATGTCATATTTTATATTACACACTTTTACATAAAGTAGTAAGAACTGTGAACGGGACTATTACTTATATATATATATATATATATATATATATATATATATATATATATATATATATATATATATAATTATACCCACTTATTGATCAAGTTTCCGCCATTATTAACATTTTATGGGACAAAAATAATTACAACTCAATATTTTTACAAAATGCGAAGTAGTCCAATAATGTAGTATCCTTTTGCAAGCGTGTTACCCACCTAAAAAGATTTTATTAATAATAAAATACAGTACATATTATAAAAAAAAAATTTCAATTGACCACATGACTATACTTCAATTGGTGAATCTATTGAATTGTAGAATCAATAAAATATAGTTAAAAAGTTACCTTTTTTGATTCAATTATTTCTAAACCGACAAGAATTGAAACATTAAGCTGCGTGTAAGTTGTTACGGTTTATTTGTAAACAAACTAAAATAAATATATAGCAGTGCTAGATGACCTACCGGCAGCTCTTCTTAGTCGGGAGTGGTCGTAGGTTGATTGAGAATCGTTCGAAATGAAGGCCTCTACACTGCTCGAAAAATTTATAAGGCGCCACCTAGGATCTAGATATAGAGCCACTAGGAACTCATAGATACAGAAACAAACCGTACGTGCATAAAAAGATGTATATTGTTTTAGCGACTAGAGTTCAATTAACACATATAGACACACATACCCACAACAATAGATAATATCATTTAACATGAATAGCAAAATATCGTTATCAAATAGTAATAATTCACGAGAGCGAGTTAAAACACAAATATAAATTCGAGGCACAAACTCCCCCGAATAAGTTAGCGTATTTGACAGTCGATAACACCGATGAATTTAACAACAATTACGACGAGTACCGGACCGTGGCCGATTATTTAAATAGATTAAAAGCTCACAAAATTAATCCTACTTGAAAGATCCTTCGAGTTTACAAAGTTATTTATAAGCGCCCAAAAAGGTACGTTGTTAAACGCACAACCACGATGCATATACATAGGATGCGACAAAATTTATGAATGACATGCATAAAAAATAAACTTAGCTCGTGTAACTAAGAAGTCTTCAGTGATCGACAGTTAATTGGTAGATATAACAGCTTTCGTATCCAAATCTAATATTTCAGTATCCAACGAAGAAAAAGGAAAAGCCAAAATAGATTCCGATGATAATAGTCGCTGGCTGCTCACAAAGGACTAGATAAACGGCTTATCTAGAGTGGTGGCCTTGACCTGACGATGGCTTCATGGTTAGTTGATTAACCATTTAATTATAGTTTACAAATTACTTTGTATTTAGTTTATTAAGTTTTAAATTAAATTCCAACGTTGGTGTGGTATCCACTTCAATATGTTATAATTTTTGAATTATTATCATTGCCAGTATAACCATCATTAAATATCCATTGACTAATTAAAACAAAGTACGTCAAAAGAAAGGCCAAAACAAAAAAAAAGAAAAGGTGCTTGCGATTAATAAAACTCGTAAGAACAAATATTTTATTAAAACAAAGAAAAGTAAAAAATGTACTTACACCGGAACCGGAATTGAAGACTTATTCCCTAATTAGAATGGGATGATTTTACTTCAATTAATTTTACTAAGCACATGTCTAATTGTTCAATTTTATAGACAGCATTTTCTATGTACACCTTTTCTCAACGGAGAGTAAATCGGAAATGAAATGTAACTTTTGCGTGAGAGTGAGAACAAATCATCGGAACCGGCATCTCCAAACAACCAAAATCCTCAAAACTGTTCAATAAAAAAATGCATATTTAGACGGATTAGTGTAAACACGGCGGCCTATACTGTAGGGAGAAAATTGCTCAATAAATCAATTATTTGCGAAATAATCCCGTCACAAAGTTCAGAATGCAATTTATTACATAAAAGCAGAAAGACATACTAATTTTTAAAAATTAAAATAATATAAAAAACAAGACTACCTGCAATGTATTCAATGATTTATGACGAATTTTTGAAAACCATTAAAATTGGCCAGGAATTAATAAATGACACATTTAAATAAATAATGGATTCAGTGATAAAGAATATAAAAAAATACACCATAGTTAGGTATTGGAAAGAATGAGTTAATCGACATATTTTATTGCTAAGCAGCTTGGTCGGCGTATCACATCTAGAAAAGAGGTATGGAGATAGTATCCACGAGCAAATTGAGTATTTCTACTAAAAATCGACGGAGATGAAGCTAGGCTAGTTTGATTGATTTTCTCTCTAAGACACCAAAAAGTTTTCTAAAGCTGCTAGCTAGCTGATCTACGGAAAATTCTTCAAAAGCAATTTTTCGAATGTACAATTATTTAAATTAACAATTCTTAGAAAAGGAAATTTGAAATGTTATGGAGACAACTTTGCTTTTACATTATTTATCGTAAACAAAATTGTACGTATTCCTCAATTTAGAAAGTTTAGATTTCAATAGGTATGAACAATGCTTATTTGATTATGTTTAATTTAATTGCATTTCATAATATTAGGGTTATTCAGGAAAACTTATTTTGATAATGTGACTTTAATATTGGTTTTGTTGCAAATAATTGAAGTGCGGTTGCATTGCTGCCAATATGAATTTCCATGAAGTTTAATAAAAACCCATAAACGAATCTAGGAAAAATAAGCCTCGGAAAAAAAAGCTGGGGAATTAAAAGCCGGGGTATAAAAAGCCGCGAAAAAAAAACCTCCAGAAAAACCGCCTCGGAAAAAAAGCCGCGGAAAAAAAGCCTCCGGAAAAAAAGCCTTGGAAAACAAAGCCGCGGAAATAAAGACTCCGGAAAAACCCTGGATATAAAAAAACTGTCGAAAAAAACCGTGATATAAAAGCTAGTGTGTAAAAAGCTGCGGTAAAAAAATTTACGAAAAAAGAAAACCGGTGAATGAATCATTTACCGTTCTTACCTTATTTATATTTTCTTGTACCATTAAACTATGAAGTATTTTAGAAAGATTAGTGATTGTAAATACAATTTTATTACAATAGACGACATTATTTTTCTATGTAACTAGTCATTCTAGTCATATTTTATAATCTGACACAATACACTATTCATAGAATAAGGATTTGTGCTCTTACGGACTCTCTTTGTCTTCATTGGAAGAGGATTAGTTTTAAGACGAATTGCAAATGCATTTTAAAAACTACTTGCAAGTTATAAAATACATTTCTAAATTTGGATTTGGAAATCCACTTTAAAAATTAAATTATTTACATTCTAAACTAAAGTGTATAATAGTTGTTATGGTATAAGTGCTAAAGTAAAATATTTTATTTTGTATGACGAAAAGTCAATTACAAACGTGAACAAAACAAAAAATCTTTTGACACAAAGTACCGATCAACGCATTGAGTTTATAAAATATCGTTTACGGTCCACCATCATTAATTAATACATCGAAAAATTCCTTATTGTTGTACAATCTGGAAGCCATACTATAATCTTCATAATGATAATCTTGAGAAACTACAGCGAAACTTTTTTAACACAACTGATCACTTCGTGGATTATTTTTCCACCGGGTTTTTGTCGGATTTTTTTCCGTCAGCTGTTTTTTCCGTCAACTTTTTTCCACCGGTTTTTTCCGCCGGCTTTTTTTTCCGCGGCTTTTCTTTTCGTCGGTTTTTTTTCCGCGGTTTTTTTTCCGTCGATTTTTTTTCCGCGGTTTTTTTCCCGGCTTTTTATTCCCCGGTTTTTTTCCACGGCTTTTTATTCTGTCAACGCCCCTAAACATTTTTTTTGTAAAGTTTAATTTAAACAAACTAAGAGAGTACTGTTACATATTTACAATAGTAAATCTCATCTCAAACAACTTTTACCCCTTTAAGAATTTTACAACTTTTATGTAAAACAAATTTACATCGAACAACCCTATTGGTTGTTTATCGGACAATGCATACATTACCGGTCTATCCTTCTATTATACTTAAGTGCATACAACAATGATAACTTCTTAAAATAAGCCGCTTTACATCTTAAAGTAAGACAGATTTGTACCTTAGTAAAAGAAATACAAAATAAATAATTTTAACACAATACTACTGCATAAAGAATTTTAACTAGAAAGGATATCTTTAGCAACAATAGAATAAGTTACTTTTCTATTTAATGGCCTAGCAAACAAGAAATTTCCTTGTATTTTATCTGTTTAAAATCCCTTATAAGTTTTTTCAGTGCAAGTATTTAGTAATTGCTAATATTTTCTGTAAGAAAGATGGCTCTGAACTTCGTTGATAGTGAGAAAGGTAAGAAAAAGTTAAATGTTGGTGGTTACCTATTTGTCAAAGACAAACAAGTCAACAATAAATGTTACATACTGTACATAACCACGCTGGGGATGCATCTCAAGTAGAGAGTGTTAAAGTTTTAAATAAAATTAGAAATAGTGCTGCAAATACAAGGCAAACACTGCATTATATTGTTTCAAGTGCTTCTGTAGGGATTGATCCAGCTGTAGCAGCTTAACTTTCGTCGATAAATACCATGAAGAGAACAATACGAAATGTCCGAACTAAACATAACCTCGGACCAGCAGTACCACTACACCGACGAGACATTGTTTTTGAAGAAATATACACGCAAACAGAGAATGGTGACAGTTTTTATTATTTGATTCTGACCCAGAAGATCGCTTACTTGTTTTAGTACTAGAAGTAACAGGCCACTTTTGGCACTTTTTATCAGCTATACTCAGTATACTATTGGCGCGGAGTAATAAACCTGTCAGAATTATCGAATCTCCCGTATTGCAGTGGGGCGTAGGTACCTGATACGTTTGGAAAATCATATTTTTAGTAGATAAATATATTATAATAGTAAAATCTACATTTATATGTTATTTATTTTATTTGTATAGTAGATCACATTACAAATTTTACTTATTACGTATATATACCATTATTTTTGTATCTTGGTATAATACCCACATCTACGGCTATGATTCTCGTTTCGTCAGTACCTGGACTGATGGCAACGTGTTTACACAGATTAAACTATTGTTCTCAGACCCTAGATGGGTCGATATGCTGCAAGAGCGGCACAATAATCGTATTTTGGTTAGAATTTATTGGTTTTTACTTAACCGTAGAAGTACTGCTTTCACAAGAAAATAAGGAATTATTTCAAGCAATTATGATTTATTACTTCGCGCCAATAGTATACAGACTTTATATATCCTACAGGGTCTACAAGATAATAAGGCATTGCCGTTGGTATATGCATTATCTAATTATTATAATATCCTTGAAATGTCTGTCTGTCTGTTTATCATCTCCTCCAAGGTGTTTAAAAAAAAACTGAATACACCATTCGATAGAGGATTTTAAGGCGGTTTGGATGAAAGGGTTTTTAAAACTCTAATTAACCCCCTGGGGAAGGGGGGGCTGGCTACACCCATTCTTCCCAAACTTCAAAATTAATTTTGGTTTTTATTACCAAATATGCTTGCATTGACAAGACAAACATCTTTTGTATACATCATTTTGACCTATGACCTTAAGGTCAAAAGTTATAGGTCAAAATTCATGCGCGCTTAAAGACAAGTTACCAAATAAAACAGAACATACATACATACGTTTTTTACGAGAAATCAAAGTTTTAGAACCTACATTGGACCCCGAAAGTATAATGACAAGTTTCAAAACTGCATTGATAAATACTTTTCAAACGGAATTTTTTCGATCGGTACAGCGTAGGTGTTTTTTCCACTTTGGCTAATGCGTCTTCCAAAACATCCAAGCGAATGGATTACAACGGCAACACAAAAATGAGAATTTCCACTAACATTCTTTCTGCTATCACATTTGTACCTATAAATGAAGTGGTCGAAACCTTCGAATACCTATGTGACAACAACGTTTTCCGCCCGGAAGCTCAACCAGTACTCGATAATTTTTTATACAATTGAATCGGCAGACCACATCGACGACAATTACGACCACCGAGGTTTTCTATTTCGCTTTGGAACTGTTATGATGCTGTACTTTAACAATTGTCAAAAACGAATAATTTTGTAGAAGGTTGGCACCTGGCGTTCCAACAGCAAGTCTCCGGAGATTAACCAAGTATATGGAAATTTATAACTGCCATAAAATGAGAACAAAGTATCAATGAACTGCGTATTGAACAGTATATTAGTGGACAACCACCTCCTCAAGAGCGCAAAGGTACAGGGATTGTGCTGCAAGAATTACACGTTTAGTATTTAATTACGACCCAACAAATGTTGTTGTGGATTATCTACGTGGAACAGCACATAACATAGGATATACTTGTTACGGTTTTATTTTCTGAAGGTAGGACGTGTGTGGAGAGCAGTATTAAAACGTGTGTCGCGAGTAATATGTTACGACGAAATTCGTATTTGGCGCGCATTTTGCTAATTTTCTATTGCTGGAAAATAAAATTCGGCTAAGATTCCTAGACGAACAGAGGACATCTTCTTTCCTCCGTACGGGTAGTTTAGCGTGCACCTTGAAATTGAAATTTACACAAAAATCAATCATGTGTGATTCAAGATTTCCAATACAAATTATTGGTTAAGTTAAATCCAGCTAAATTTATCGTGAGTACACATTGGTTTCCTTTTTTTTTCTGTTTGTATTAATTTTAATATCCACGTGAAATACTTTTAGCACGTTGCTTGACCTTATGATTTTGCTATGTGTTATACCTGGATAACTCCTGAGGGTGCTGGAGTGCCTGATTAAGATCTTCCCTATTAATTAAAAACTACACCACGGTTTCGCATTAGTTAAGGTGCAGACAACCAATGGATACTACGTCTAACCGGAGTTCGTTATGCTTCATAACTTTATAGATGGAACCTATCGCTTTCCGTTCTTCTTCGCACACTTCCCCTAAAAGGAATCCTGGAGTTACCTAACTTTCCGAACTGTCGATATCGTCGCTAGCAGGAAACTCTCATTCTCAGAACTGCATCCTACAGATTACATCCAAGTTTTATTATTTAAGTAGCTTATTCAGTGGTAATGCGTATGAAGCTTAAGTACATATGACATGGAACGGCTTGATCTCTAGTGTTTAAGTAAATTTGTATTCGGTGTACTCTTTACAACCGAACGTTTTTTAACCAGCTCAATACGGACTCGGGCGCTTTACTTAGAACTGTTGACGCAAAAACAAAAGGCCTTTTGGGTTTGCGGGAGGTACTTACCCTTTTAATCTTAGTTTAAATTAGTTTAAATCGCCGTGTGTAAGTGATACGTGTACGCAAAGCTTTCTTAGTAGCCAATCTTTAATTGAGACGTTAACATTAATTTTGGTATAACTAAAGCTTACCTGAAATCCGGCACATTAATTGCGAGCCTTATTTATTATTAAGCGAAGCTACAGCTAACATACGTAAATATATGCGACAGTTTCTCTATTTTTGTTACATTCACCTATTACTTTAAGATTTGTTTGTTGTTGTTGAATTGTCAGTCTTTCTCTTTTGTTGTGCTTGATCTAGCGTATTAGGCTTTAAGTAAAACCTGTTGATCTCCTGTTAGTCGCTTTATATCTTTCTTTTACCCAGCAGGTGGCGCCTTGTTAAACAGCAGTTTAATTTTTTGAACTCTTTAGGGATCTCGGCGACCCTCCGACGAAACCGGACGCTGCTGCTCTAACTATTATAAATTCTCCACGAACTTAGTGCGCTACATCGATCCGTATTTCCTTTGGTTGTTTCTTTTTTTTTAGGTTGTTCCTCTGAAGCAGTGGTTAGTTGTAAACCACAACCGTTACATACTAGATTTTCAACTATTGTTATTATTTATATTAATTGTATTAATGGTTTAAATGTGACAGATGGTAAGACGTCTGGGCCTTTTTGAATGGAAGAGAAGAAAAAAGAACTTGTCGGTTAATGGTATAAGGCGACATTTTGCAACTGATGTAGTTGCTTTTTCATGGCTAACTACATCAGTTGCAAAACGTCGCCTTATACATTAACTGATAAGTTCTTTTTTCTTCTCTTCCATTCAAAAGGGCCAAGACGTCTTACAATCTGGCATAATTAAACCATTCATACAGCTTGGAAGATACAACAACTGAAAGATTAATCGTATTGTACAGAATAAATAATTTTTGTGACTATTGAACATTGTATTTATCAATAAACTTGCTTTTTAAAGAAGTGATTTTCAAAGAATTGCTTTCGAAGAATTTTCCGAACATGCAGCTTGTTTTGTCTATTACTGAACATATGCTTCATCTAATGTTTTCAAGGTTTTTCTATTTTGGCCAATTGCTACTCTTTTTTCTATCGGACTGCAGAGATTTCACATCTGGAAAAGAGGTATAGAGATAGAATTCCACGACCAAATTGAGTATTTCTACTACATATCGACGGAGATAAAGCTAGGCTAATCTGATTGATTTCCTCTCTAAGCCACCAAACAGTTTCCTAAAGCTGCTAGTTAGCTATTCATTTTTTATTTATGCAGCCTGTTTTGTCTACTGCTAAACATATGCTTCCTCTAATGTTTCCAAGATTTTTCTATCTTGGCCAACTGCTATTCTTTTTTCTATCGGGTTGCAGGTTTGCTTCTACTTTGACTATCTCTTGTTTAGGGAGTTATTCTACTATCCGCTTAGTCCACCTGTTTTTCTTAAATCGTGCGACTTATCCGGCCCATCTCCACCTTAGTTCCATAATATGCTTTACTATGTCTTGTTACTATGTGTTATTAGGGATCCTGCCTTGTCTTTTATAACATTCTAGACTGCTCTTTGTCTATGGGTTACTCTTCTAGTAAGACTCAGGATTTCAAGCATCACACATTGTTCAAACACTCGTTGCTTTAAGCATATTGGTATTACGTTGTTTTAATAGTTTTGTGGTACTTTCCAAAAGCAGCTCATCCCAGACCTATTCGTCTTTGGATCTTGCAGGTTTGGTTATCTATGCTCATACTTGATGTCATAGTCCAAGTATTTATAATTAAAAACTTATGTTACATTTTGTTAAAGAAACTGCTTTCTATGGCTTCCTTTAATTATTTTATCATTTTTGCATGGTCTAGGATGTTATCAGTCAACGACCCTAAATTGTCCACAAATTTAAGATTGTTTAAATACTGCCGTTTATTTTTATTCCAGTTTTAATAGTTCTGGTCGGTTCGTGGAGTTTAACTATAGCCGTCGCGTTGTTATATATTCTGTGGTGTTTTTTGCTTACGCGATTGATAGAAGTCCAGTTTGTTGCTTACGCGTTTGTCTATAATTTACATATATCAACAGTGAATTCCAAAAAATACACATAATATGGACAATTTTTAATTATTAATTATACCTTAGTGATGACTTAGGGGTTAGTTTTGGCTTGGTTTAAAACCAAAGTAACACTCATTGGCAGCTGTGTAGAGGTTCTCGGTAAATGTCAAATTTGACATGTTAATATTAAAATATTAACAAGTGGCTTTTGGGTAAACATATTAGAAACGGTCATTAAGAAAAGTTGTTCGAAATTATATTTTAGACCTATAACCCAAGTTTCAGTTCAATACTACAATTTTATTTTTTTTTTGAATTTCATAAAATTTAGAAATTTGAGTCTCAAATTGTCTTTTACTGATAGTTTTGAACTATTGAAGAGTGTAAAAATTTAAATAACATAAAAAGAACTAAAGCATTTAAAAGCTGATAAAATATCAAAACTTTTATGAAATTAAAACAAATAAAAAAATTATTTTGGTTTTAAACCAAGCAGAAACTAACCCTAAGTCATCTCTAAAATTAATAATAAAAAAGTTTTCGATATGATGATTACTTTTTGAAATTCATTGTATAACAGTTTATAGATATGAGAGGGAAGACTGATAAGTCTATGGTTCGTAATATGTGCTCCATTTTTTGTGTAAAAGGATTAAACTGGCATTGTTATAAACTTCGGAGGTGATGACATCATGCAGACACATATTAAATAACTGTGATAGTTTCTCTAAGAGCTTGTTTTCTCCAATTTTTATAGTTTCTATTTCCATGGCATTTTCTCCTATAGCTTTAACTTTATTTCAATTTCTGCTGGGATATATACTGGCACATCATCGGATTCTTGTTTTTTCACAGGTTTGGGCTTCATAATAGCGTAAGTATTCTGGGTTAATGTTTTTCTCGAATAATTGACCATCACGGTTTTACAAGTGTTTAATATTAAGTTGTTTTTGCTGCACCAGTCGCTCATGTCCGTAAATACTAATTTTACTTTTCTTGTAAGCTCCTCCTCTTTTCTCCTTCCTTTCTGTCTAATGAAAGTTTGTTTTAAGTACTTTCGTATTTTTGTTTTTTAAATGAATTCTTCAATATATTCTGTACTGAACTTTCTTATATCATTTCTGATTTCTTTAGTTATGTATTTATTGAGTTGTTTAAGTTCATCCGAGTGTACATTAACGTTTTTATTTTTTTTTCTTTTATTAATACGATTTTTGGACAATCTTATCTTCTTTTTGTTTTTTTGGACAATACAGTTTTTCTGTTTCTTTGATTGTTTTTATAATACCGGAGTTCTTCGTATTCTTCTCTGGGTTGGTCTCTAACGCATGTTAAAATTGATTGATATCAACAGGTGGTTTTCACTTATTTCTTGATGATGTCTTGGCGTTAATCTTGATCTCTTGTTTTAAAAATTTATTTTTATGCATGCTCTAACAAGTGTGTGGATATGGAATTGATAAGTGTCTCTGAGGCTTTTCAGCAAATATTCATTTCCGAATGAAAAAAAAACTATGTAGGTTAATGATCCCTTTATACGAACCTTTATAAAAACAGACCAGTGATTTTTGATATCCTGTTTGTTACGTTTTGAACTTAATTAATTAGGACAAATGAAGACGTAACATCGAAGATTAACTTTGAGGAGAATTCAGTACTTGCCGAAAAATAAATTCAAACCAAAGTACCTAGTTATCCATAGATTATCGTTACAAATAATTATTGCCATCTAAAGTAAGTTTGCATGTAGCGCGCTTGTTTGACCTTGTGGATTCTGGTCTTGCTGAGCTGCAGAAGAAGACGCCAGGACAGCTGGTATAGTTAGCGCCTATTGTGAAGTGGTTCACTTCTTATCCCAGGACTTTCTTATAATGCCTATAGCCGCCCTGAAGTTTGTCAATGCTCCCTGCATTGTAGAAGACACGGTCTGATTTCAGAGTGGTCGATCCTTCTATTTTTGTCCTACTTCAGCTAGTCACGCATGTCCTATTTTTAAGTTTTAAGCTATGTTTCTAGTTATATAAGTTTCTGTTTGGATGACAATGTTCTTATGTTTAGCAATTTTATGTTCTTTCGATAATTTGTCAGGTTTTTGTTTCCCCTTGAATCCATGGGACATTCCCATTTAGAGGGAAACTTTTTCCTGGCTTGTTGGCGAGTTGAGTAAGAAAGGGATACATGAGATATTGAATAAGCAGTAGACCGGAATTAAGCGTTAGGACTTGGTTCTTCTGGGTAGAAACCAAGAGCTCATGTAAGGCAAGGTTGCTGACCTTGCTAAGTCAGTTTCCACTAGGGCTGTGAAAAGTTCCTATTCGCTACCTAAGATGTTGAGACTATCTCGATCAAAATCATTGAATGGCTCATGCCTTAAAATTTGAAGCTTTTACTCAAGTCTCTAACAGAGGCGATGTGATACTATCGAATGTTACCACATATATGAACGGACAATTCTCCCGGGTCTTCGCCAATACAAGAGAAACGAAAATCATTACCCGTCCCGGTGTATTTAGTTCAAGGGCACGGTAAAACATCGACAACGGCAGTATATCTTTGAACGGTTACTGACAAAAATTTTTGTCAAATTAAATTAGAAAATGGTCACTGATTAATCTACCCTAAACGCTTATAAAATCCTTTAATTTACTTAATTTTTGAAGAAGGAAATTTTGACCGATTTTTCAGGATTGTAGGTTTAAGATCCACCATTTCATGTTTGCTTTGACATTAGTTAAAACGAATTGTAGAACTATCACTTTGTTTAGGCGATTCAGCCATATTGGATCTTGTACCTTTATTGAGTTGTTTACAGTATTCATTATGTAAATGCCTTACATTATAATATACTATGCACATTTACAAGAACGGAAATGTTGAATGTGTCGAGTAGGTATTGAGGAACTCGGAACTACATGTTGCCTGCTACAATCGGCGGAGTAGGTTGTGCTGAGGCGACAAGGTTGCCGTAATTGTGCTTACTCATTGTCAGCACATTGCACCCTTCCTTATGAGATTGTTATAGGGTTGCTACTGGCAACCCATAACTTTATTGATTAACGTTCATCTTAAGTGTCATTAATTTCTTCTTCTAAATACTCATTCTAAATAAAAATTATTTCTTTTAGTAGCATTTTGTACAGTGGAAACAATGACGATTTGAAGGTTTTGTCCAAATATGACTTTGACATTTGTACGGAAATATAGAAACTAGTGAAAATATGCAAATGGTCTAAAACTTCTGATTCAATACATCTTAATTTTAATAGTTTATTAATTTTATGTATTAGTTTTTTAATATAAGTACACAGCTTTAAATTCTAAAAAAATATGTGTTAGTTTACTTCACATTTATCAAATAACACTTATATAAAAAGAAGCTCTAAAAATTACAATGTAAGTAATTAGTCTACGTGTCTCCGTAAAGATTAATCAATAGTCGTGGTATTTCCACTGTGTCAGGATAGTTTCTTTGTCAACTTAAGAACTAACTATAAGTTTTTAATAGCACTGCAACATCTGCAATAATTCCATCTAGTCTTGGTAACCACTTCATGAAAGATTACTTTTACTCACCCTCACCAAAACGGAATAACTATTTATAGAGAAAGAACGAAAATTTAAAGTGTAAATGCAACACTCAAACTCAGTAAATTTTGAAGAAAAATACTGTAATATAAGGTTGATTCTTTAAAACAGAAGTTTTGAATTTATAATATCCGACACTACGTTACCCATAGCACTTAATCAATATGGATATAAAATTCAGGAAGATAAAGTTCAAAATGAATACTCTAAGGAAATAAATATTGACTTTCAGGTAAAATTCTGTCCAAAATGCTATTTTGTAAATATTTAATTCGGCACTTTGGTTGAGCGAGTGTTAGCACATGCGAGGTTTATTTATATTTCCGTTCATTTCGTATTTATTTTAGGCTAATTAAAGCTCTGGAAAGCACGTAATTAATGTCGTTTTATTAAAACTACGGATGTACTTAAGCACCAGTTTATTAATAACAGTGAATTGGCAATAATTGCGATTAAAAATATAAATATACGTATTAAAACCGTTTTCTTTCAAAACCTATAGAGTAATGTAACGATGACTCCCGAGATCGTGATCATTTTGATGTTTTTGCGACAATTGAATTTCTGAGAGAATATAATACATTAAGATCTGTAAACGGTATTTGTCATGCAATAAAAAACCACGAGCATGAAAAATGCTTGCAGTTCGAATTAAGTACTGTACTTTTTTCAGCTTACAAACTGACAACTTAGAATTAATAAATTAGAAATGCCGTTTCGTTCGTTATATTATTAATCGTTTTTAATTTCACTTTGTTTTCGAAATAAATAATACATATATTGCAGTGATTGTATGATGTCATAATTGTAATGTATAGATGTAAATAGGGATGTAAGTTCTAGTAGTAAGATATAGAGATATATCTGTTAAGAAGATATATCTATTTTTGTGCGTACGTGATCGAGTGAAGTGAAAGCGGGGAAAGAGACGCTCTCGGGCAGTAGAGAATGATGGATGTGTAATTTTGAGTCAGTGCATGAAACAATTAATATGGAATGTATTTCGCTAATCATTGAAAGAATTGAAAGAATTAAACAATTGAAACCAAAATAGAGCAATAAGAAAAAGTTAAGGAAGCAGTCTGCATTTTTGCGTAGAGGATGTGATGTCGGATCTGTACATCCACAACTGCAATCCACTACCTCAACATTCTCATTCAAAGATCATTGATTCTGGTGCTTCCGCGCGATCGTGGTATTCTGCAAAGGCTGCGTAAATTGAGAATGAAAAACATCTTTTCAAACAATACCATAGGCCGTAATGATAATAGTGGTTGAACGATTGTTGAGTGTTTCCAGCAAATCAACGATTTGGTCGCAGTCAATGCACAGTATCACGACATTCGTGCATGAAAAAATTGTACCAAGCACCAAGAAAAAATTTAAAAATACTTAAAAAAATAACGCCCCTTTGCATACGATATCGATATCCTATGGTTTGCTTCCAAAAACAGGGTATAAATTACTAACGGAATTACTTGGTACAACCAAAGAAACGAAAACAAGACCTAAGATTGTCGGCCCAAGTTGTCGGTAAGTTAAGCACTATTGCATTAGAAACAATTGAGAATAGAAACGTAACGGGGTTGAAAACAATGCAGATTCTAAACCTTGTTAGCATTTGAGGAGGAAGGTGATAAAGTTGAAGAAGATGGTTCTATAGCGGGTAACTTTAAAAAACTGCCTATCCACGAGGCTTTGCTCAGTTCTGAAGACCAAGAATTCGCAAAATTTTTTTTATCAGGGATAACGAAGAGAAGAAGAATGCGCTAAATTAAGTCAACATTGCATCATATGGGGATTAGACTTACTGAAAAACGCGACAGGAAGTCTACGTTATGGGCGTGTGGAAATAATTTGGTTAATACGCGTGTTGGGGTAGACTTTTCGGTGTTCGTTCTCCGAAAAAAAGATTAAAACATAAATTATAGAAAATATTCTCTAGTTTAATTAATAAAAATCATTAAGAGCACATATTTTTCTCTACGATAATTGCTTTAATTTTAGGTAGAAGAAGACAAATACGATTCATACTTCTGTTTATGGTGTTACCACTTCAGGGTTGTTGTCATTGTCTTTCAAGAAAAAGGTGCATTTACTTAATGTAAAAATGCTCGGCCAGTACCTACGCCTAAGTACACAATTTGCAAACTGTTGCAAAAATAAAGAAAACATTAAAAATGTAAAAAGTAAACTCAAATGAGAAGAAAGTTCTGAATCGATTGCTGTGACAAAAAGATGCACTTACGTTGTCGTAGAGGAATTTCCGGTTGATACAAATTTGCAAAAATGTTCAAAGTCAGTTGGAACATGTTCGCAGGTTACGCCATTTCCAAATTTGTAAATACTTTCAAAGAACAAAACGATACACAGATAAAAACGATATACGGATCAAATGAAATTGAAAGATGGATGAACTAAAGTAGATAGAAGGATACTTACATAAATTTTGTAAAATAGAAGAATTTTATTTTTTATCTTACACGCAAAATCTAGCATAGAAAACGGGATCTTTAGGCTTATTTTACGGGATCCTCAAACACAAAAGTTACATATAAAGTTAGATCAATGTTTCAAAGTGAAATATAATTATCCTCATAAATTATAAAAAAATGATAACCAAAATAAATTGTCTGTGTTATTTTTTCTTACTCCGGGGCGCTCATGATATTCCATATTTTGTTTTAGCCAAGAATCGACAATCTCAGGAGCAAGATCATTTTCCCAGGATTCAGACATCTTTGGCAAGCAGTCGGTGATCCAAAATGTTTAAACTGTTTCATCCTTTACAATTCATTCCTGGTGATAACCAGATGGTGTCCAAACTACAAAATCGCACCAGGTGCGTTGAGTGATTATCAGCTGTATTACAATCTGATATAGTTCTCCAACATTATCAGAAACACTACCTGATAAAAGTAATTTCCACAATCAAAAACAGTCAGTCTTGGCCTTCGCTCGCAATTCCACAAAGAAGAGTTTGATTGATCCTTTGTGTTGTTTTCAATTCTACCTTGTTCTTCCGTCAAAATTGGAAGTGACTCTCGTAAACTACTAACCAGCTCTAGTAGCTTTTCCTCCGTTGTTCTCCAACTAAAGTAGGAGAGAAAAATTGGAGATGGAATGTCCAAAGATATTACCAGACACCAGAAAGCTTGAAATCCCATTGTTGCAACTATAATTCTTCAAGTAATAGCTTTATTCATCGGCAGAGAATGACTAACATTATCACTTGAAATTTTTTCTCCCACATCGGCACTTGAATATTACATCGTGTTTCATTTCTTTGATCGGGGCTCTAGTAAACTTGAAGTTAAAGTTTTTGCAGGATCGGACATGTTGAAAAACCGACATACAAAACTTGATGATGCTAAGGACAGAAAATATTCGTCTTCCATTGGCAAGCTTTTTCTTACTTACGTCTTTGGGGTTCAGTTCTTTTTCTACGTGAACCACTTTAGGATTGAGTTTCACCTTCAATGTGTAATTCGACCGTTTTCATTACATTGCTTTTCCCACTTTCTCCGACTTTCGTTAAATTGTTTTCCCTCTCTTTCTTCTCTGACAATCTCAACTTTTTAGTTCTTTGATAAACGCCTAGCGTGGTCCTACCATGATTACGCTTTTTATTCTTTCCTACTTGCCTCATATTTCGTACTCTTAGAATATCGTCAGCGACAAAGGAAAAGTGATAGAAAAATCACTATAGGTATGAAATTTTTACAAAGATGCATGTACTTTAGGGGCCTTGAAAATTCTACTTACATACATGTTTCATGTATCTGTCACATCAATAACTGACAGTTCTATGCTTTCAAGCCCATAAAGCCAAAATCAGAGGCTTCATCTTGAACCTAGCTTTAATCATTTTGATTTGACCAAAAAGAACTATTATAAAAAAGCGGTTTACAAAGATATATGGGGCAATATAGTGCATCGGAGTAAAACGGAGTCCGTAGATTTTTTGAAAACCATATGCTGCAGACGGCTCTGTATGGTTGATGATTTATCCACACCACTATCCTTTCTTACTGCCGAATTGACGCAGTTAGTCCGTGGAGTCTCAGCGCATTTTCAACTGTCATCGTGTAAATCTTGTTGCATTTTATAAAAGACGCTCCAGTATTTAGTCGCGGTAAGAAATTATTTTAAACTATTTTTAATATTTAGTTTGAACTAAATGGTTGAGGGATTAATATAGCATGCATTTTAATTGTTATTGTTAAAAGAAACTGACTTTTCAACTTTTTCCCTTATTTTTAAAACATGTGGTTGGGGGCAAAACAATGTAATTCGGACGGGGTAAGACGGGGTAATAGTAGTAATTAGTATTATTTGTTCCAGATGATGCAAAATATTCAACTTAAAACAAATGGACAATCCTGGTCTGCCGAATATATGAAGCAAGCAAAATGTTCTGTACAAGCTAAAGAAATGGGATATAAAAAGGGTGATCTATGACGTCAGGAAAAACTTCACTGGGTGATTGCTATGACTATAGCAATTCAAAAACATGTAACATTAAATTAATAAATTAATCAAAGCAGGCTTATTTCTTATTTCCTATTTTGTGGAAATTGGATTGGCTACGGAGGTCCTATTGCCTGGCTACCAAGATTACCAGACTTGAACCCACTGGACTTTTATCTATGGGGACATATGAACATAGGGGACTGTGTACAAGATACCAATAACAACCCGGGAGCAGTTGCTGGAACGAATACAGAACGGCGCAAATGAAATAAGAAATGACCTTGATGTGCTGACTGGAGTCAGTGATTCACTCATCCGTCGTTGTCATGTTTGCATTCGTGCTGAAGGAGGGAACACTTACTTTGAGTTCACATTCACATAAAGCATTTTCGGACACATGTATATTTGAAGTTTTATCAAAGGAAAGCAACACCAACTGCAGCGTTTATTTAATCAACAAAAACACCAAAAACTGCACTAAAAACTTAGGTGCAGTTTTTGGTGTTTTTGTTGGTTTGAAGTTTTATGTTTCAATTACTCATAGGAATCACCCAGTGAAGTTTTTCCCCGACGTCATAAATCACCCTGTATAATTTATTTCAAAATACACTAGAGCCCTACGTTGCGAAACCAAAACGATATAACGAACCACAATTTGTTGTAGCCAAGTTGGGAAGTATTAGAAGAAGATTAAGAATTCGAGACCGTTAAAGATATAACCAATACGAAATTACGATTATTTGGCTTTACTATGAAATAATTAAGGAGATTTGTCTATCAACTAGCTGTAGCCAATGGTAGGGTAGATAGGTTTAATCACGACAATCAAATTGGCGGTGCTCACTGGATGGAACATTTTCTTAAGAAACACCCGAACATAACATTACAAAAACCAGAACCTACATCGGGAGCTCGAGCAATGGGGTTCATTAATATTGCAGTCCACATTTATAATTTATTGACAAATATAATCGATACATAAGCTGACTGGAGAACAAATATACAATTGTGAAGAAACCGGTATTACTGTCAATGCTAAAGGTCAGTCAAAGATTTTAGCGCCGAAGGGTAAACGACAAGTTGGAATTTTAAGTTCCGTAAAGAGGGGTCAAATCGTTACAACCTCTGGACGGTTGTTTAATATTTCCCAGAAAAAGGAAACGTCCCGAATTTGATCTTGGTTTGCCACCTGGTGGTATTGTTGAAATAAGCGATTCAGGCTGGATTACAGCTGATATTTTTTTGAAATCGTTTAAGCACTTTGCCCAGCAGTCGGAGCTTTATTAATCAAAAAGTTTTTTTAATTTGTGATAGTCATGACAGCCATACAAAAACTCTTAAACTTATCAACTACATACGCTAAAAACAATAGGGGTGGATTTACTTGGTTTACCACCTTATGGTTCTCACAAATTACAACCACTTGATGACGCTGTTATGAGAATAAAGTAAGGATATGGCTGCAAAGTAATCCTGGCAAAGTTGTGAGAATTTGGTAAATATCAACACTTTTTGGGTCTGCCTACGTTAATGCAGCCACGATCAAAACTGCTATCAACGAATTTAAAACTACAACAGACATTCCACTGAATGAGGCTCAAATAGATCAGTAACGCGATTTAACTGAAACTATGCATAAAACACCTGAAAAGACTATTTGTAAAAATGCGGAAAACACTACACTATCTCAAATTGTCTCAAATATCGATCCTTAACCACAACGTTCATGGATGTCTAGTCCACGGTGAACACCAAACAAATGATTAACTCAAGTTCATCTTGTATCCTAACTCATGGTTCTCTTGGTAGCGAATCTTAGGCACACAATTTCTCCCTAAAATCTCCACAAAATTTGCAACTTGGGTATAAAAAGACCACACCGAAAACGAGGAAAAACCACAATCCTTACGTCCACTCCTTATAAAAAAAAGTTGAAAATGCTAAAAGAAAAATAAGTGGCACAAAAAATTTCAAAAACAAAAACACAGAAAAGTGTGCCAAGAAAAAAAAATCTCAAAGAAAATATCAAAAATAAAAATAAAAGAAGATTGTAATACCGATTCCTCCGATGATGACGGAGGTGCCAGGCGCCTTTATTGTGATGATTTTTATAGTAGGTACACCTACTGAGGGTTGGTGTGCATGCTTCCTTTGTCATAGATAGGCACACAATTCATGCCCAGGAGTCGATAGTGAAGATGATGAGAACATTTTTGAACGTGAGTTATGTAAATAGTGATATAGTTGACGTCAGCTGCTATGTTTTTCTATTCGTTTTGTCCGCGTTAAGTTACTGTTTTTAGCAAAGTTAATTTTGTATTAATTCCCTGTAATAAAAACCGAAATTTTTAAGATGATATATTAACAATAATATAGTACTGACTCCATATACGACAAACACGGGATAAAACGGAAAAATACAACCTTTTTCTGAAATACAATAAACAACATTTGATTTCGCACCGCACAAAATAAAAAAAGAATGATTCTGTTTATTTACATGTATTTGGTAAGTTCTGAGCTATTTGATACAATTGAACACAGGTACCTTGTTAGTAGTCATAATTTCCTTCAATGGGACTGGAATTTCTCGTTGATCGAGAAGAGCGCAGGTGCACTCCAATGATGTAATACTCGAAAGTACCCACACAGGCCGATTTGAAATAGTAGATATGTGTCAGAAAAAGTTTTTGATATACTTACAAGCTGCTGCCAACAAGATGAGACATGTCAAGCAAGTGAATATCAGCAAAATTGTACGATTTACTTCCAACAACACGGTTTTTTGTGCTTACCCGAAAGTTTTTCTCAAATATCGCCCTGGAAAAAACTCTGACACTCAGAAAAGGCAGAAAAGTATAGCAGATATAAAAAATATGAAGATTGATCAGTTACAAGACGTAAATAAGGTCGATGTTAACAAAAAGATACAACTAATATAAATTATTCTTTATTTACAAGACAAAAACGCAAATTTAACGAGATAAAATACAGGCATGACCCTTTTTCCAGAATTGTGTTTTATTTATTTTGTTACTGCCATATTTTCAGCTTTTTTGTAATGTTTGTGTAGTACCATATTCAGCAGTTGGGAGAAAAATGACTTGCAATATATTTTATGAATAAAATGTTTTTTATGTTGAAATTATGAAGTTCTTTGACAATTTCCCGAATAGTCAATTTTGGCACTTAGCCGCTTTGTTACTCTACTCCTCAATTCTCAATGTTTTTTACAATCTCATTTTTCTGCGAGAGTTTTTTTGCAGTGACGGTACTGCAATTAAGCTTCTAGTTTCAAGAGGGTAGTATTTCCTTCTTCTATACTTCCCGCAACTAATCAACAATTGATAGATTTTTTTGTCAATTTTTGAACGAAGTAGGTGCTACATATTTTCAAAAAGTACTTAATACTTACAAAAATTTGGTGTACCTTCGCGAATTGTTAAAGCTTGTGTTCAGTACTCATTTACAGGCTAAGATACCCTAGGTATTACATTGGATTATGCGGTTCTCTTGTTTCCCTTAATAGAATCTTGTCTACTTGAAGATCTTCTCCGTATTTGGCAGAGATCTAGTTTTAACAATTTGATTTAGCATCGGAGGGTTTTGGTTTATCTGACAACTGATAGCGAATTTAATAAAAGAAACTCGCAGAAATGTTGAGCTAATAAACCATTTACTGGGGCGGGTTTAATTAGTAGTTATTAAGTGCATTTTTTGTTTCGGTGTTTACGACAATAAAAAATGTTTCTAAGTGATGTGCGCAAAAAGATTGTTTCTGAAAGAATGCTTGTTTTAAGTGCTTGAAGAAAAGCCACTTGTCTAAATATTGTCGCGCCAAACTTAAATGTGTCATTTGTGGTTACTAATGTGTTTTGGTTAGTCAAACAAACAACAGAAGCAACAGAGAAGGAAGTGGTTAAGAGCGAAGTTAAGAAAGAACAGACTATACCAAACAGACAAGCACATAATGTTTTTACCAAACGTTCTTATATCCTAAAATCAACTGTTTGCTTGCTAAACCTTCCTTAACCGAACTGTAGCAGCTTGATGTATTAGGGGTAGAAGAGCCTACAGAGAATAAAAAACGTAATGAAAATGTATTACCAGCAAAGGAGTTTTTTTACGAAACACTTGAAGTAAATCAAGGGGATAGGTACGAAATAAAACTACCATGACTTGCAGGATATCTTATTTTGCCTGCGAATGATAATGAAGCAACGAAATAATTGGAACCACTTAAAAAAGTTTAAGATTGTGAAATGAAAATGTGTTTAAAGAATGGGAAGTGGGAATATATGAAAAAATACTAAAAGTAATAAAGATATAGGACATTTCCTTCTCCACAAACGTGTTGTAAAAGAAGAATCAGAAAGACAATCCATCGTTAAATGACTACTTAGAAAAGGGACTTTAGAAAAATTTTGGGAACACAAAATAGGTGTAATATCAGATATCAAAATAAGCGTGAGCAAATAATCAAAAAATAAAATTATAATTAATATACCACCTAAGATTTTGTGAACTTTTTTCTGAAGCTATTTGTTGCTTTTTCGTTTTATTCAAAAAAGTGTTAAAAATGGAAGAAGCTGAGTCTATTTCTCAAGAAATCTTTGATGAAGTTCAAGAAACAAGTCAGCATTTATTGTCAGAAAAATAAAAAAACATTACGAAAAAGAATTTGCTGAATTCAAGTGGACAGACCAACACCAAGTAGGAGTAATTAATAATAGCGTTTTTGACTGGTAAAGTGTATGTCTATTGCTCGTTTACAGAGCACCCCTCTTCTTTGCTGTGAACGCAGCCATCAGCAGAACATACATTTTAGAGTTTTAAGTTTAAGTTATTGTTCTCTATGACAGTTATCATTTAGTTTAGAAACTACAAACTTCAGAAGCTCTGTCAAAACTGATACTTTTTAAAATCCAGATTGAGTGACATTCATAGTGACATTTTGTTTACGTAGCTCTGCAGTTAAGTGCGTTAGTTATTAAGCAGGCACCTCGGGTTCAATTCTCGGTGCAAACATCGAATTTTTCGGCCGTACTCTCTCGCAAGGCAATGGCAAACCAGCGAGAGCATACTTGCCTAGTAAACCTCTCAACTAAGCCGTTCGGAATCGGCGTTAAACTGTAGGTCCCACGTGTATGTGTCTACTGTCACGCACAACACATATACATGCGAGGGGTGCGCAACGTCCGGTAACGGATATGCTACTTGAAGAAGAAGAGGTTATGTTTGAAGGTTAATCTTTACTGATCGACCTTTCAATGCAAATCAACAGAGAGCAATCTCCGAGTGTTCGTTAATTTAGTAGCTGGGGCAATCAAACATAAATTACGATTGGCGATCGTTCGTAGATTGCTCCAAAGTACCCTGTCAAAATCGCTATAAGAAAGTTCTGCTTTCATGATTTTTCAATATTAAGAAAAAGTGCGCAGCTTCATCAATCTGGATTTAAGTATTCAATGCTGAAGTTTACAATGAAAGTTGCAAATGTTGTGAATTACCAATGTTTAAACGTGACGTACGCAATATGAACTCATATTGGTGTCTTCTTACGATATAGGTAGGAGATGTACAATACATTAGCAAAAGAACTTTTCAAAGTTGCTTCGTTTTTGGAACTGCTAAATGCTGAACTTACAATGGCCACTGTATGAGACGTATCTGCATCAACAACCTTGCTAGCAAATAAAGGTTCTGACATTACAACCATTAAACGGCACGGTAAGTGGCGGTCTTCACCTATGGCAAAAAGTTACATTGAGGGGTCCGAAAGAGCAGTGAAGTGCAAAACATAATTACGCTATGCGACATCACTAGCCTCTCCTTTGCTCGACACCGATACTTATCTCCTAGTAGTGGACCCTGGGCAACGTCTATGACGGCTAACAAGTACGGGACTTCAGGAGCTGACACTTGTCAGTACGGGAACTGGCAATCCCGGAGTAGACCCTAGCTGAGTCTTGATCATGCTTCAACTTGTCTAGAAGATCAAACTCCTTCTCTTTATACTTACTTGTGGTCTCTCTTGGTCGAACTGTTTACTCTTGTATCTTCCGCTACCGACGCTATTAGGTGAACCGAGGGCTAGGGAGTATTCTATTCTTTTGTTTCCTATCTTGGGCTGATTACTTTTACGACGACCAAAAACTTGGCAGTAAGAATAAAATGCAAATAAACGGTATACGAATATGATACAGGATACCAAAAAAGAAGTTACGGTGCAGGGGAGCGATACCCCAGTACCGGCACGGGCAGAAGTGGTAAAGCGGGATTCTTCCGTGAGATAGCAGCAGTGCAAAACCAGGCTGCTGTATCCGAATTTACTACTGGTAGCGAGGTGAAAGATTACATCACAAATGAGGTGATTAGAAAAGATGAAGTTTTTAGAAAGAGTTACACTACTGTAAGAACTCGTCCAAACAACAGAGAAATGAACAATAAAGAAGTAACTCAGGAAAACACTACAGAGAAAAAAGAAGAAAATCTAAAATGGAGAATAGTAACGTCTTCAAGTGAAAGAAAAATCAAAAAGGAAATGTTTAGACGCAATACCACCACCCAACATCAATAAAGAAGAACCAAGTCTCAGTTTAAAGAGTCTATTAAATAAAGAAGAAAAATGATAATATACAAGAATGAAAATAAAAGCGTCCACAAAGAAATTAAATAGGTAATTATGGAAATCTTAAGTTTGGTCAGAAGAGTTATAAGAGAAAACATAATCAAGAAAGAACAGAAAAGTATGATAGAAGAACAATTTCAAACAACAAAAGAAATTATTCAAACAAAACAAAATGAAATAGAAATGCAAACAAAAAAAAAACATAGAAATAAACGAAAGATTAAGCAACATAGAAGATAAATCTAAGAAATCAGAAACAAAATGCAAAACGTTAATTAAAAAAGGAAGAAATATGCTAATACTGTAGAGACACGTATGAAGAGTTTATTCAAATAAGTAGTAGAGAGTGGACACGCGACAGTTTCGACAAAACAAACATTGAAGCTAAATAATGTCTAAACAGCGATATTCAAATTTTTTATTTAGAAGAGAACGAAGAAAGGATCCTCAACATGGAGTAAGAAAATGAAGACAAAGTACCCAGAATTGACGGAAGGCTATAAGGAAATATGCGAAAGAGAAAAATACACACTAATAGAACCGATAACGACATATAAAACAGAAAAAGGAAATGAAAAAGGAAAAAAGAACGTAATGGCAATTTTCCTAGAAGAGGAATACTTATCTAACTATAAAAAATAAATAATCAATTGAAAGAGGCAACAAACAAAAAATTTTTATATCTCCGCCGAAGAGAATAGAATTAGTTAAAATACAGAAGACGGCAGAAATAATATTCCGGGGAATGGAAAAGTTACAATAAAAAAAAGAAATGAAAATAAAAATGAAGAAAACAAGAATGAGATCATCGCAGTTGAAAAAGGAAACATTAGAAGGGATAAAAAATGTGAAGAAGAGTGCAAATGGGAATATTTTATTAAGAATAAAAGAAGGAAATATAAAAATTAAAGAAAAGATAAAAGACATATTACAAGATAAACAGAAGATGAGATTTGCAGAAACGAAAAAAACAATATTTTTATAACAAATATAGACAAATTAATGACGTAAGAGAATAGATAATAAGTACGTAAGAAATCAAAGAAGAAGAAATGATGCCAATAAGATCGGTAAGAACGGTAAGCAATGGCAGACAAAATGCTACAGTAACGATGTGGAGCAAGGATGACGACAGAATTGTAACCATGGAATCGGTGAGAATAGGCTTAAATTTATGCAGAATCAGGGAAAGAATAGATGTAAAAAAATGTTACAAATGCTGGTCATATGGACATAAAGCACACGAATGCAGCAAGAAAGACAGAAGCGGAGACCGTCTCAGATACTCTCAGCCGGAGCATAAATGGCAAGATTGCAAAACCGAAGAGCCCTACTGTCCACTATGAGACGAAAAAGTACAACAAGTGGGTAAAGGGATATGTAAATCTTTTAGAAGAGCTTTAAACGAAGAAGTACAAAAGCCGAGAAACTATAGCGATTAAAATACTTCAAATTAACACAAATAGACACGTACCAGCACATGATCTAGCATCTGCAACGTCAACGGAGCTTAAATGCGATTTCATAGCTATCTCTGAATCAAACAAAAGACAAAAGAAAAAAAATATGTATATGAAAACAATTCTAAGTCAGTTAGTATGTAGTCAACAAAAGCCAAAGGTATAAAGTCTGTGATATTTTAAAAGGTTACTGTTTTGTGGGCGTCAATGTAAGCGATTTTAAATTGTTTAGTGTGTATATTAGTCCTAACTGTTCTATACAACAATTCAAAACTGATCTAGAGGAAATAAAAGAAAAAATAGTAAATTTAGATAAATTAATAATAGTAGGAGATTTTAAAGCAAAAATTCCGCTTGGGGTGGTGAAATAACGAATAAAAAAGGTGAAATACTATTAGAATGGGCGTCAGCACTAAAGCTAAATCCTCTAAATAATGGAAAATTACCAACTCTTGTCAGAAAAAATGGGTCCTATATAGACGTAACCTTCGTTAGCGAAAACCTATGTAAAAATAATTTTAAGTGGGAAGTTCTTGACAAAGAAACGTTAAGCGACCACAAATATGTATTTACAGAAATAGACACAAAAGGAAAACAAAACAATAAATGGATATACGGGAAAACAAACATGGAAAAATTTATACGAGATTTTGGAGAACGCTCTAAATTTATCAGAAGCGTACAGGAATGTTCGGTGGTTATACAAGAACTATATAAAAAAGTATACTCCAAAAATTAAGTGTAACAAAAATGAAAAAGTGCCGTATTGGTGGACTGAAAAAATACAAAATCAAGTACAACACACTAATAGATCAAGGAGAATATATCAAAGAAATAAAAAGACATAGAAAACATACCTGTTAAATGATTACAAAAAACATAGGAAGGAAAAAAATAAAATGGAGTGAATTATGTGATAAACTAGAAAATGACATTGTTGGAGATGCACATCAAATTATAAAACAACAAATGGAAAGCGGATATACACAAAAAAATATTAACAGTTGAAAAAAAATTAAATTTTTGGTACATTATTCACTAGATTTAAAAATATACACTTACCATTTAAACCAATACTTACTACAGATTCACCTACGCCGTTCAGCACTGAAGAGATAAAACAAGCTAGTAACAGAGCCAAGGCTCCTGGTCTGGATCAGATCCCTCTTAAATAATAAAAGCAGTGCTTAAAATATCCTAAAATGTTTACTTACCTGTTTAACAAATACCTGAAAAAAATTGAATTCCCGAAAGAGCAAAAGACGGGAAAATTAGTACTACTAGAAAAGCAAATAAAAAAGAAGAAGACGAAACTAAATAGATACCGATATGCATGCTAAACGTGATAGGGAAAACACTAGAGACATTGGTAAAAGAAAGACTAGAAAACGAAATCGAAGAAAGAAATATCCTATATCAAAATGAGTACGGTTTTAGGAAAGGACGTACTACAATTCATGCCGTGGAAGAAGTAGTAAAACACGTTAGTGATATTAGAAACAGATGGTGAGGGATTATTTTAGTAGACGTACGTAATGCTTTCAACATGGCATCCTAGAATAGAATAATCTACAAATTAAAAGAGAAGGAGTTAGTACTTACCTCGTAAACCTAGTGCAGTCGTATCTAAGCGACAGAATAGTCAAATTAACAAAAAAAGTTTACATTAAAGTTGGAAGTGGGGTACCGCAGAGATCTGTTTCGGGACCTACTCTCTGGAACATCTTGTATGATAATGTGATGGACCTAAACTTACCGGTAGGAGTTAAGATAATATGCTACGCAGATGATTTAACGATAACAATTGCAGAGAAATCAAAAGAAGAACTCGTAAGAAAAGCGGACGAAACTTTACACATGGTAAATCTATGGATGAAAATAAGTAAATTAGAAACCAAATTTAATAAAATTTAGCCTAGATGGAGAAGACATAATCCCAATAACATCTACCAAATACCTGGTAAACTATCTCGCACGATGCTGCAATGGTAATAGCTGGCCTAATATCACTGTATTTAATGGCAGAAGAAAGGACAGCACTGTAACATAGTAAAACTAAAACCACTTTAGAAATAAGGAGAGTAGAACTGCTAAAAACAATAAAAAAGTAGAAAAAAGAATGGAAGACAGCAGAAAACGGAAAATGGGCGCAAAATTTAATACACAACCTGCCGGCATGGCTAGAACGCAAGTCAATTATCACCTAACTCAAGTCCTATGTGATGTGTTAGTTTTATGATCTATTGTGACAAGAATAGGAAAAAAAGGAAACCATAAATGTATGTATTGTGAAGAAAATGATGAAATAGTGAAATGCTAAAAAAGAAAAGTAACTGGGAGAAAATGAATAGTTTTATAGTAAAATTAATAAGTACGAAAGAGGATGACAAAAAGAAAAATTAAAAAAAAAGACATCACCAATCTGAAGTAAGTGTGACAACTTAGTTTCAGAGCGATGAAGAAGTTGAGGGTGCGGTTTAGTGGGTATGGTCGGTATTGCACCTCAACCGACGAGTCCCACATAATTAGAGACATTTTCTCTAATATCCGTAACATGGATTCCACATCCTCATTAAAAAAAAAAGAAAAGGGGCACGCGTTTCAAATTAGGTATAGTTAATAAAAGTATGTCAGATAAAAAAACGCTACAGGATTATGGGCTCAAATTTTCGCTTCTAAGGATCAGTTTAGTGTTGTTTATTTAATTTGAGACACCTTAATCACTAATTAATTATATTGGTCGATAAAAAATATCTTCAATTGATATTTAAAAATATGATTCTAGAGCTAGAATTTTATGTTTACCCTTCATATTTGCTCCCGTATATAAATTTTTTGATTTACAAGTAAGGAACAGCGACGTTTTGCTAGCAAAAAAAAATTAACTACCTACTTTAAAAACTTTAAACTTTAAAAATGAGGTTTGAATTTAGAAATGAATGAATAAATATGCAGGACAACAATTAATTTTAGCCAAATATTCATATTTCCCTATTTATTTTTCGATAAACTGAGATCCATTAAAAATATTTTTGATTCTAACGTGTATTTGGAAGTTTATAGTGATTAATCGAATTTAAGCAAGTATTTTGTCAATCATTTTGTTTAATAAAAAACCTAATGACAAGAAACACATGGCAAATATGGTTTCGAATGCTTTTTAATTTTCTCAATGTCACATTTGTTGAAAAAAAAAAACAACAACGTGTGGGTCTTAAAAAAAATTAAATACATTTTAGTACATGTTGGGAAGAATTTTAATTTGTTTTTAAAATGTAAGTTTTAATAATTATAAAAAAATATATTTTGTTTGCCAATTTAGCGCATTGAGTAATAAGGTATAAGTATACTTTAACTATTGAATTAACAAAATGTTTATATAAATAAATCATTGTGGGAGCTAAATAGCTTATGAAAAGGTGATAGTTTTAAAGTACAAAATAGTCGCCAAAAACTATTAATTTCAAGATCAATGCCTTTTTATGTGTTTCAGATTTTACAACGTAGTAAATGTGATATAAAACGCTCAGTTAGTGACTCTTGTGATCTTTTATTACAAAACGTTTTTTTTACTTAAATTACTGTAATAATCATCTTATTTTCAAAACAATGCCCACAATTTAGTATACAAACACAAAATGATTGACAGCAAATCCACAATTTTCAGTTACTTAGTAGGGCTTTACTTGTTTATTTGATTTTTTTAATTTAAGATGCCAATTTTGATAAAAAAAAGTTAAAGTATATACCTACCCGCACACATCTTAACAATAGATTCTAAATACATACACGCTAACGCTTGCGCATCGCGGGCATCACAGCATCCCAAAGAATTATGCTCCTCTTTCCAGTAGCCTTTTCGACTTTGTGAATTAGATAGATTCAAAGATGCGATCGCCGTCGTTTTCAATTTTGGAAAAGGCCGTAAAAAAGCGATCGTATAATTTAGATTTATTTTTGTAGATATTGATTTTGTATCCTTTTTATTAAAACTTAATCGAATTTAAATTGACCTTTTATGTAATTTTTAACAATTATTTAAATAAAATGTGAAAAATTTATATAATCAAACATCATTTCTAGTATGTAGTTTGTTAAAAATTAAAATGCGGAAAAAATTCACAAATGATTTAATGATTTTATTATTTTTTACAGTGTCCTTTCTCTTAATAATCACACAGATGGAGCTGCATGTTGTTTCCTTTAACATTTATTGAAATAGTAAATAAGTTTATTGATAAAACTGGTGTGTCCCTAATCAATTGACTCTTAAATGGTCAATAAACCATTAAATATTCAATTAAACTTGTTTTACGTATGTCATAAAATTTTAAAATTGATATAATGCCAGTATGAAATTAATTACTCATGCAGATGACAGACGTTTCATCAGCTCGCATGTCACATATGAATGAGCAATAGCTACATTTTTATGTATAAAAAATGATTAATAACTTTTTGCTTAAGCCAATAATAAACAAACCTTATTTTTCAGAAGTAAATAGACATCGAAAACTTCTCTGAAAAGAATGTAAATGGAAATATAACAAATAAAATATAAAAGTAAAGAAAACTATTTTGGAAGTTTTAAAGAAAAAATATTGTAGAAATATGCTGAGAAAGATAAATTTGAATAAGCGGGAAACTAGAGTGTATTCCAACTAAAACGAGCGGGGTCCAGACAAATCATCGAATGAACAAAGCGCCGAATGGATAAAACGAAGAATTTGTTCACAAATCACCGACTAAATTTCAGAGTACACATCGCCGAAAAATAGAAAGACCCCGAAAATGCTTCTGTGAACAAATCACTGAATGTGGTCAAAACGCCGAAAAGTAAAAAACGCTGCATAGCGATCGTAACCTGGCATCGGTCGTCCCCGAACTTCAACTGAATCTGTGGACTAAACGCCGAAAATGTTTTTGCCAACCAAAAGCTGAAAATGCTTTCGTGGATAAATCATCGAAAATGTTACTGTGGACAAAAAACCGAAAATGCTTCTGCGGACAAATCGCAGAAAATTCTTCGGTGGACAAAACACCGAAAACGCTTCTGTGGACAAAACGTCGAAAATGTTTCTGTGGACAAATCGCCGGAAATACTTATGTGGACAAATCGCCCAAAAAGTTTTTCGTTTTGTGGCTATATCGCCACAAAAGTAATAAACGTGTTTAAAGCGCCTTAACAAAGCTCAAAAATTAAAAAAATTCTCTTTAGAAAAACGTAGTTCAGATAAAAATTGTAGAAGTAAAATTGCCATAAACATTTCTTTTGTAAAAATCAATAAGTGTTGCGACATCTAGTGTCGTCGCGTGCTTTATTTAATATTCACAAATATGTTAATAAATAAATGTCAATTTATTAGACCCTCGAAACAATGAAAAAAAAACGCAGCAAATATAGTCTTTGTTAAACAATTACTCTCTGTAATGACAGCTGGTCTGGATTTTAAAAATCTAAACTACCAACAATAATACCAACTTTTTACAGTTTACTATGTACTTTGTTGTTACAAACAATAAATCAAATTCAATTTTGTGATATTTTTGAAGCTAATATAGTCTTAGTTAAACGATGACTCCCTGTAATGTCAGCTGGTCTGTATTTAAAAACCTAAACTACAAACAATAATACCAACTTTTACAGTTTATTATGTAGTTTTTTTGTTAGAAACAATAAATTATATTCTATTTTATTGTATTTTTTGAAACTAACGGAGCACATATAGTCTTAGTTAAACGATGACTTTCTGAAATGACAGCGGATCTGGATTTTTAAAATCTAACCTACCAGGAATAATACCAACTTTTTTACAGTTTATTATGTAGTTTGTTGTTACAAACAATAAATCAAAATCAATGTTGTTGTATTTGTTGAAACTAACGCTACAACTATGGTCTTAATAAAGATATTATTATTATTATTACTAAATGGTGATTTTCTGTAATGACAGCTGGCCTAGATTTTTAAAATCTAAACTACCAGAAATAATACCAACTTGTTTACAGTTTACTATGAACTATGTTGTTACAAACAATAAATCAAATTCAATTTTGTGATATTTTTTGAAGCTAATATAGTCTTAGTTAAACGATGACTCCCTGTAATGTCAGCTGGTCTGGATTTAAAAACCTAAACTACAAACAATAATACCAACTTTTTTACAGTTTATTATGTAGTTTTTTGTTACAAACAATATATTATATTCAATTTTATTGTGTTTTTTGAAACTAACGGAGCACATATAGTCTTAGTTAAACGATGACTCCCTGTATTGACAGCTGGTCTAGATGTAAAAACCTAAACTACAAGCAATAATACCAACTTTTCTACAGTTTATTATGTGGTTTTTTGTTACAAACAATGAATCATATTCTATTTTATTGTATTATTTGAAACTAACGGAGCACATATAGTCTTAGTTAAACGATAACTTTCTGTAATGACAGCTGATCTGGATTTTTAAAACCAAAACTACCAGCAATAATGCCACCTTTTTTACAGTTTACTATGTAGTTTGTTGTTACAAACAATAAATCAAAATTAATTTTGTTGTATTTGTTGAAACTATCGCAGCAAATGTGGTCTTAGCTAAACCGTGAATCTCTGTAATGACAGATGGTCTGTATTTTTAAAACCTAAACTACAAGGAATAATACCTACGTTTTTACTAATTTACTATGTAGTTTGTTGCTACAAACAATAAACCAAATTCAATTTTCTTTTGTCTAAATTGAAAAAGATACAAAATTCTAAACTTCATCAGTCGGAAGAGAAAATTTCGATCTATAGAATGTTAAAATATAAATCTCCAAGGTCTTGTAGTTCCAAAAATTATCAAAGGCAAAGATTGCAGCTGTCAAATGCGTAAGCTCTTGCTTTAAATTAGATATCTTCTAAATCAAAAAAGATACAAGATTCTAAACCTCATCAGTCGATAGAGAAAGATTCAATATATAGAAAGTTAAAATATAAACCTCCTAAGTCTTGTAGTTTAGTCAAACAATAAATCAAATTCAGTTTAATTGTATTTGTTGAAACTAACGCTGCAACTATGGTTTTAGCTAAACGATGACTCTCTGTAATGATAGCTGACCTGGATTTTTAAAATCTAAACTACCAGCAATAATACCAACTTTTTTATAGTTTACTATGTAGTTTGTTGTTACAAACAATTAATCAAATTCAATTTTCTGATATTTTTGAATCTAATACAGCAAATATAGGTAAACGTTAGGTAGGTACATAAATAGGCGTACCGACAACATCTGTTTATCTCTACGTCAAGGCTTATTTAATTCTTTAATAATAATAATATATGAGTAACGCTTAAACAGGAAATGTTAAGTGGTGATGAGTAATCCATTAGCGTGATTTATCGCACGAAGTAATGTTACCGTACGTCAAATCTTGTATGACATTATACTATGCACAGAAGGAGGAATGTAATGCCAATTTTTGAGTTGCACCCACAAAAGTTGCATCAAGATTTGACAATGAAAGTTACAGGTTTCAGTAAATAAATGTTAAAATGAATTAACGTGACTAGAGCAAATAATGTGGAGGTTGGCAGAAAGGTTTGCAGTGAGCGGTAGGCCAGAATGCGATTCTTAAAATATTTCGAAAAATTGTAAATATCTACGTATAGTACCTACAGACGAATAATGGAATAAAAAGTACAGAAATTTAAATTGCACCGATAAAAAAAAGAAAAAAATCAACAAACATAGAATATGCACATACAAGAAATTAGTGACTGAAGAACTAAGAAAGCACAAAAAAATAAGAAACAAAATGCAAAAAACAAAGAAAGACAATTACAAGGAATAGACGACGAAAAAAGAATGTAATTTTGTGATGAAATATTACAATCGATCCAAAACAAGAAAGTAAAGAACATAAACACGTGAAGAGGTAAAACCAGAAAATTTTCTTGAACATACTCCAACAACACCGAAATCTGCAAAGAATAAATATAGAGAATAATTGAATCTTGTTTTCCATTAGTTTTACTAGAACTTTTTTGTTTGTTCTGACTAGAGTACCGCACCACGACAGTTGTCTTCTCTCTGTATTCGTTGGTATGCGTTCGACAATTATGTCTACTATTTGTATTTTGAAATGTCGATTACCGTTTTTTTATCGTCTTTTTCAGTATTTTGTTTATGAATATTACCAGAAATACATCATCTCCCCCAAAATGTAGAACGCCCATAGATACAAGCAGTAGATTTTCTATACGTGTTAGTGTTTTCTTCAGTCACCAATAGATGGCGTTATGCGTTGGCTTTCCCGTTTCGTCATTGATTGAATATCGCGATTATAGTGGCGAGATGGATACCGATTCAGAATCGATTATATTTTATCAAAGATGACTGCGCGCTGTAATATCGGAAATAATGTTACCACACGACGGAACAACAATAATTTAAAAATATATTTTTTTTAAGCTTTTAATATTTCATTTGTATAAATATTACTAGGATATACTATTCAGTTTGTTTGAATGAATCTGTAATTTTAAATTGAGTGTTAGGTGTGAAAATAACAGAAAACTAAAATATTATAATAATGTAACACGTATCGCCACCTATCGGCAACTTCGGGAAGTTCATATGCAAAATATAGAATTATCTGGGCCTCATATTACAAATAACAGTGAGTTCAGACTTTTTCCTGTCAAGTTTTGGACTTACATGTTTCTCCACATTGTATTTCAGAATACCGAGTCAAACGGCTTCTTTAAATCGAAAGAATGCCATATTATCCTTTTACCTATTCTGATTTCTGAGCAATATCTTTTTATTCTGTTTTACTCTTGCTCATCTGAATTCACTTAGTGGTTATTCTATTATTACGGCACCATAACGAGAATTATACGACCAGGGAATATCTCCTGCAGCAAATTTATATCTTCCAAACGAGGCCATAGAAAGTTATTCAAGTTACCTTATTTGAAAATAATGTGACATTTAAATCACCAAGTTCCTGTTGGGACACCTATGTATTTCTTTGTTATGACTCATTTACAATTCTGAAATCTAACATCTTTCTTCCGTCACTGTTTCTGTTTATTTCTCTTTAATTCAGTATGATTCTAATTATGTATATCTTGATTCTCTTTTCGATCATCTTTAATCGGTCGACGGTCCATATATCACCACTACAGCTTTGAGAGCATTTGTTACCTACCTTTTCTATTAATTCCACTGTCAATGTATATTCATTGTACACTTTAAAATCTTTAAATTGTTCTTCAATATCTTTTTTGAATATGTTTCTTACTCGGGCTTCTGCTCTTTGCTTTTGTTCTACTCCGCTGTATTATTATTATATTGTTATTTGCAGGTGCTGATACAGGATTTTGTCAAGGGGAGGGCAATTTTATTTATCTTTCAGAAAATCCATGCGGACAAAAAATTGATAAAACGTTGATTTTTAATAGTTTTATTTGATTGATATTGTCTGTTTGTATTTAAGAATAATTAGAACTAAACATAAAAAAACAATTGTAGGTAGGTAGGTACTTATTATAACATATAGTTCTTGAATTATACATTAAACTCCAATCGCTTGCAGCCGGACTTCGCAAATTATTAAATCACTTCCTCTGTGTCAATGGAAATATCTCTATGGATATGCATATGCATAAGCGCCAAACCGAGAATGACCTCTCAGCAGCTGAATTTGTTACCGGAAGCGTTACAAGAATTAGTAGAAATTGATGTATTATAGGAAATGCATCTTTATCGCATCTAGCCAATACATCCAGTGCAGTTGTGGGAAGCTCTTTTTGTTGTTGCGTTTCTTGAATCCATTTCTCTCGCCACAGCAACCGTTCATGTTTTAGCAGGAGAGAAGCAACCTCTTTATCTACATCAAAAACGATCCGAAGCGTTCCAGTAGTGGCCCTACACTTTTGTCATTTTCACCGGGAACATTTTTGACAATGTTTTCTAGAATAAAATCCAATAAGTGAAAGATGTCTAAAGTTTTAGGTGAAAATCTTTCTCGCAGATCTGTGAGAACAAAATCTAGTAAGGGAGCATAGATTGATACTCTGCTGATACCCCGGCTGAATTCATTTAATGGCTGACACAAATTTGGCGCTCACCTTGACGAGGAATTCGAGGAACATTTAGCTCGACACCCAGTTGATCGACTAGAGTTTCTGCACGTTGCCAGACTTTTTTAAAACTAACGTCTATATTTTTTCGGCGACCATCAAGAATAGAAATTGTGCTTTTTATTTGAATAACACTTCTATTGGGATCAAACACCGTCTTCTGTAGACCACGTTAAAGAGAGTACATCACTGAGGCGCAATACCGACACCATGAATTGTGTGGCACATAGAGTTGTTATCAATGAAGCAGCTTTACCAGCTGTGCTTGGATCACGCCACTGTGCAATATTCTCAACAATCTTTGCGAGGTCAACGGAAAAGTGGAGTACACCTTCGTCGCTCAACGCACTGAGTCTCGCAAAGTGATGTTTGCGCACATCACAAGGTGCTCATGGGAACAGTTTTTTGTTTAGGATGAGATTAGAAGCGTCACGGATGGCCGGCACTTCGGAGCTACGCGAAATGGAGTTATTCATGTGACTGTAGCATAGTGTCTTGACAGCGTTAGTGGCCTCCTTTTGCACCTCCGTGGCAGCATTTCAAACTTCGGAAAGCATCACGGCACATCCGTTTGTTCCAATCCCAACACACCGTTCGAGTGGAAGTTTTAGCTTCTTCTTCAACTGTGATAGGACAATTTGACCAATGGCTTAGCCCGTTCAAGATAATTTCTTAGATGTGGAGGCTTCGTCTAACTTCTCTTCGGTAGTAAGTAGTTTTCTGATTTCTCTTCAATTTTCTTTACCAGATTCGTAAGAATTTTCGTTTTTCGAATGGCCTAGTACCTCAAACGATCCACAAAACCGACAAAATCCTCACGAATGTTACCATGATGTACGTATCGTCAGGTAACGCTCAGCTGAGACATGTGAGAAACATCGGTGGTCTCAACAAAAAGTGTTCAATAGTATCGTGATGCCCGCACGTTACTCAAAATTTGATCAGAAATCTCTTTTCCGCAGCACGAAATAAGCGTATTTTGTGTGGTCTTGCTTATGTATATAGTATTGGAAAAAAGATGTCTGCAAATGTTTCTCTAGCTTTATATCGCGAAACCTTAAAAGCTCTCGGAAGTTGCCTTCGTTCACAGACACGCCAGATTATGGAAATTTGTAATTGTTGCAGAAGGTAGAGTCGTAATCTATAGAAGAATTAGTAGTAACCACCACCTCATTACTTAAGCTATCACTGCTATCAAACATGATATACTTGGAATCATAAGAAGAAGCATGATCAACAGAAAGTGCAGGAACAGCCACCATATTACTGTCATCCGGTTTACTTCCATATACTTGAGTTGCAACACAAAATGAAACTGCTCGCTTATTCACAGGTTGAAAAAATGATTCAATACCTCGTATTTCTGAAGATTGGTTCTTTGAAGGTCTTTGTCGGTGACTTGTCTGTTGACATAGAAAAATAATGTTAATATGAGTAAATAGACTACTATTTAATTCTTCAAAAAGAAACGACGGGCACAAAGGTTTATAGTAAGTTTCTATTCATTTGTTGCAGGTTATAAGGACTGAGGGCGAAAAAACATTAATATTGAAAAACTTGCATAACTTTTATACCATATAATTTTTTTACAAAATTTGGATATAGTAGGCTTTGAAATAGTTGCCAGAATATGTCGTCAAATTTTTATTTTTATTTGAGTCAAATTGTGTTCACAATGGCAAAAGTAGTGGAAGTACATAAATTAATCATTAAAAATTTGTTGAGAATCCACAATGGTCAGTCGTTCGCATTGCAAAGGAGGCAAAAGTTTGCAGGCAAGTGGCAGCAAAAGTCATCAAGCGGTACAAGGAAGACTTTACCATAACACGGAAACCAGGAAGTGGACGACTAGAGGGTTTTCATTCACCAAAAAAGGTTCAAAAGGCAATATCTGCGATGGTTAAGAATCCGCTGATATTGAACTGGAATTTAGCTGCAAAAGTCGACTTGTCGGAAAAGACAATTCGAAAAATAAAGAAAAAGAGTAGATTTAAGTCCTACAAAGTTCAAACAACTCCAGATCGTAACGCGAAGAAAAACATTGAAGCCAAGAAACGAGCCAGAAAGTTGAGAGCAGATTTTTTCCAAAAACGTCAATGTTGCGTGATGGACGATGAGACTTACGTCCTCGCCGACTTTTCTCAACTACCTGGTCAGGAGTTTTATGTTTCCTGTGGACGAGGAAATGTTCCTAAGAAGTTTAGAACTAAAATAAAGTCCAAGTTTCCAAAAAAATATCTCGTTTGGCAGGCGATTTGTAGCTGCGGTCAAAGAAGCCAATCTTTCATAACAAATGGAACAATTAACTCCGATATTTACACGAAGGAGTGTCTCCAAAAAAGATTGCGGCCTTTTCTGAGTAAACATAAGGTAACCACATTTTTTTGGCCGCATTTAGCTTCGCGCCATTACAGTAAGCAGACAAAAAAATGGTACGAAGAGAATCATGTCGATTTTGTACCCAGGGAGGCTAACCCACCAAAATGCCCTAAGCTTCGCCCAATCGAGCGGTACTGGGCTTTGGTGAAAAGAAACTTGAAGCAGACAAAAAGACTACAAAATCGATTGAAAGTTTTAGAAAAATGTGGACCGTAGCGACCAAGAAAGTGTCGAGCACCACCATAAAAGCCATGATGGAGACCGTTCCCGACAAGCTCAAAATTTTTTATTACGATAAGTCTGATTGATTATTTGTTTTTCTTAATTTTTATATAATAAATAACCTATCCAAAACTAAATTTTTTTAAAATTTATTTAGCGGTTTAAAAGTTATGCAAGTTTTTCAATGTTAAAGTTTTTTCGCCCTCAGTCCAAAAACGCACACGAAAAAACCCCACCGGTAAATCAGAGGAGGGCAATTGTACCCACTGTCTTTTTTGCCATTTCCGCTTAAATTGTTTGTTCCGTTTTCGTTTGATCGCTCTTAAGATCGGCTTCCTTCCTAATTTGTATGTATTTTTCAAAACCGTTAATTTATTTTCAAATAAACGCATTTTCACCACTACTATGTTTTTCTCCATTTCGCATATGCGATGCACCTTCTCTATACTTCCACTTTTACACCCGAGTGCTTCTAGTTTTTTCTTTAATTTCTAAAAACCGTACTTCTAAATTTCCTCTTTTTCATTATTTTCCTTTAATATTCATAACTCACTTTACTTCACATATTTTCTTAATGTTTGAATCAATTTTTGAATTCTTGCCGCATCTCCTTATTATCTTTTGAAAGTTTGCCGCTATTATATTATTCATGTCATATTATTTTTATGTTATGTTTGCTTTTACCGGTGATCGTTGTTTCAACTTATTTCTTAAAAAATATTTTTTTTATAATCTGTTCTCCACTGTTTTTCTTCCAGTTTAATTATCAGTTCATTTCCTCTTAAAAGACCCTTGTCAATATATTCCACTTGCTGCTCCTACTCGTTAGGCAACGAAAGTACCTCGAAAGTTTTGCTTCATGTTATTACTTATTATTCTGATCTAGATACTCCACTTGTTGCTCCTAGTCGTTAGGCAACTGAAACTTGCTTTATGTTCAAGTAAATTTTTTTCCGCATAATTTCTGCTATCCTACAATTCATTGTTTTTATATTAATTATGGTTTACTAGTTAATGTGCCATTATTGTATTACATTCCTCTAATCTCGTGTTGAATTCCGTTATTTTTATAAATAGGTTTCTGTTTTCTTTGTTTAATATGTGTGACAATGTGTGTGTAAGATTTCACAACCGACACGTTCCCCTGGAATTGGAACATAATGACGATAAACGAGAAAAAGAAGAACCAGCAAAAATAAAAATCAAATTGTTTAATTTTTATTCTAAAAAGTATTACAAGCCAGATACCTGATGTTTTCCGGTAACATATTAAAAAACGTTTGCATCTGAAACCTTGGACCATTTGGATCCTTGACCAACCTACACTTATCAGTTCTTAATATTCTTAATGTACCTATCTAGTTTTGTAGCTATGGAATTGATATTGATGTGCAAAAGTTGATACATGTTCTCTTGCATAGGACAAGCATTCAAGAAAATGAATACAAGGCATTGTTAATATTTTTAAATTTATAAATGCGTGGCAACAGTCCTCTCTGAATCTTAGTCCAGCTATTCCACGAATGTAGTCAAAAAATATTGTGCCAATTCGATGATGTGACTCCACGCTAAAATAGCATAAGAGATGCTGCTGTGTATTGATGCTGTTTTTAAGGCTCTTACTGACGAACAACTAGCAACGCTTTTTAGAAGAAAAATCGAACATTTTAATTGTTTGCATGATTCGTTACAATTGATATTAAAGTTAACTCTTAAGTGGTGTGGTGACCATGCGTCACTCCGCATAATAGTTTACGCGTCATCATTTCCCACCACAAATATGTAGCAAGCGGCCGTTTCGTGTACCTACAAAGTCTTTAGTATTCTTACACATGCCTTAGTGAGAAATACGAGCGTATTCTCATTTTAGAATATTTGCATCACGGAGTCTAGTCACTATTAGTGTTATTACAACATGGCTGACTGTATGCGCATTAGACGACGAGTTTGAGGAAGTATGATCAAAATGGTTTAATGAGGTGAAGAGTAAGAGTGATATAAACGATGATGAAGTGGAAGAAGGAAACTACATAAACAGTAATCATTTCACTGACAGTGAACAAGAAGTAAGTGAACATGGCCCGAAAACTATATCTAGTGAAGACAAAGAATGCGTTGATTCAACTAATTATAACTATGAAAAAAACATGTTTAAGTGGAGTAATAAAGAGTCCACTAGAAACGCCTATACGGCAGCTCATAATATAATTGTTCTTCCAACAATGTGTTCACATGTAGAAACCTCAGAGAGTCTTCTTATCAAGAAAACTATTATAATGTCGGCATGTGGTTGTTTCATACGTTACGAAAATTTCGAAAAATACGTGTTTAATTTGCGCTGACATTTTATCTACCGGTGCGGGCAGAGTGATAAAAAGAAAGGCATCGCATTGTTAACAGCAGCAAGTATCAATAGAGAAGATAATAAACATGAATAGTTCTAACAATGAAAAATGGACGGCTAAAATCTTAGCAATTGCACATGCCATTATCAGCGCGGCAAGACCCCGATGCTATTTATCACTTATTTTAATAGGTCTGGCATCTGTTTTATTAACAAAGTATGGTTCAAATAATCTTATACATTTATTGTCTGAACTAGGATTTTGTGCAACGTACAAGGAAACTAAAGTCTTTGAAATTTCTGCTGTCATGGATCCATCTTCACGAACGGTTTCAGATGGCTTCACTCAATTTGTTTTTGACAACGTTGATCACGATATTTGCACATTAGATGGAAAAAACACTCTTCACGCAATGGCTGGCATTTAATGTGTAACTCCTCGAAATGAAAATGCATTTCATGGTACTTTTCCTAGACTGAAAACTTTACCATTAAATGAAGAAATTGGCAAGATTGGTCGCATTGACTTTATACCGTTCAATAAGGGAAAATTAGGCTTATTCACCATTGCTCTTGAAGACTTACAAGATCTTAATCCAATATCCAACAATATTGAAGTAAATTCTTTAGAATGCATGTGGTTTTACAAAAGTGGAAGCACGAGGAAAAAGTCCCAGGTTCGATATATAATTTCTTATTTTCTACATTTTTAGTTATTATTGCTGTCATTTATAACAAATGCATTTACAAATATCTTGATGTTGTAACTTTTATGTATTTTCTCAGGTTGGAATGGATTTATGGAGATGTTGACCAAGAACAAGACATCTGAAATTTCGGAAATAGTATATTTGCCGAGTATCAATGCTTTTGCAAGTGATTATGACACGATTCACACAGCCTTGAGAATGACTGTACAAAGATTACAAGACGTAGGTCAAAAATCGCGCATCGTTACTTTTGATCTGCCTCTGTTTATCAAAGCCAGAGATATTGTCGCTTTATGTGGTGATATTTCACCGTTAAAAAATATAACTGTAAGACTTGGAGGATTTCATCTAGCCATATCATTTCTTGGCTGCATTGGATACGTTATGGCGGGCAGTGGCCTGGAAGATATCTGTAGTCTAATTTATGCTTCAGGATTAGTGGATAAAATGTTATGTGGAAAGGCATATGCTAGAGCGATTCGTTGCCATTCGCTTATTCGGCTTGCCTTAGCAACTTGCGTAATGGAAGAAATTAATTTTTCGGAGAAAGAACAAAATATTTTACGCGAACTGTGGATGGCCAACGACTTTGCAACTGAAATATTTTGTCATGAAAATACGTCCTTTTTAGTTAAAAAATTCAATGAAAAATTGCAAGATATGATGAAAAATGCCGAATTATTTGTTTAGTACTTCGAGATGGTTACCGTACTGCTTCAATTTATAGATGCTGAAAAATGTGGAAATTGGAAGCAACATTTAAACTGCATACAAAGAATGTTGCCCTTCTACGTTACAAGCGGCCATTTTAATTATGCAAAATGCCCCTACCTTTATCTGCAGGATATGCTGAAAATTTACAAAAATATTAAAAAAGAAAAACACTATAAATTCACAACAGGTGGACTTTTTACGATACGCCGTTCCAACAAGTTCTATTCCGGGATATTGTCGGATATGATATATGAGAAACATCCATTTAAGAGAAGGCTTAACGCATGGTCGTGGAGGAACACCTGCTTCTACAGCTCGATGGATTACAACAATTCCACTTCATACCGTCATTGTTAATCAACTTGAAATGTTTTGTAACTTCACTTGTTCAGGAACATCTCATCCGCACGAGGATGCAGGAAATTTGCGCATAGAGTGGGATGAGAAGGATGTAAAAACGTTGATTGAATGGTTACGTGACCATTTGCCATTCCGTATGAGCTCCGATTTCATGTCTATAAGCACAGGTATAATAGGGACTTCAGAGATTAATTGTCACAAAGCGCAATCTAATGGAATCAAATTACTTGCTGAAAGGACATTTCGATAATGTAAAATTTACAAAACGTATAAAAGTGTTACCTTGGAAAAAAACATTTTCAAAAATCCGTTTGGAAAATAATGATATCGTTCCGATTGATCTAGACACTCTTTTTAGAAGAATGCTTTTATTTCAAAGTTCAGAAACACAACTTGAAGAGTACTTCCAGTATGAATTGGCACCATATCTATTATCAAAATTTGAAAATACTGGAATGAGGAAAAACAAAAAATCTGACTTGTATACTTTTTTCACAGCTGTGCAACATGATTCGATATATAACGTTGCTTATGTTATTGATGGTGGACTTTACTGCACCGAATTGTTTGGAACCCCACCGATACATTTTCGGAAATATGCAATAAGTATATTTTGCACTTAAGAATAATGTATCGAGAATGTACGGTAGTTTTTTATGGCTATCCTGATGAAGCTCAAAAAAGGCACAAAAATGCTGAGCGTTTACGTCGCAGCAAACACGTGAAAGCAGATCTAAAATCTCTGTCAAAACCAGACAAATTTTTTTCTAATGAAAGCAATAAAAGACGGTTCATTACATTCTTAATTGAAAGGATGAATGCGGCCAATATCATTACCAAACAAGCTATAGAAGATGCAGATCTATTAATCATCACTACTGCACTTGAGAAATCACCTCATCATAAAAATGTAGTAATCGTCGGTCAATTTATAGATCTTTTTGTCATTTTATCAATACAGCCACCACAATTTGAAAATGTTTATATTTTGAAACCCTGTACAAATACAACAGCCCAAACATTGTACAGTAGAAATAGTTTCAAACATCCTGAATTTCAACATTGACTTGGCTTCGTACATGCATTCAGTGGTTGCGATACCACTTCAGCATACTATAAAATCGGAAAAACAAAGTTTATGAAATTTATTTTAAAAAATATCGTTCACTTGGGCACAGAAATGGAAGTATTCGCGAATGGAAATGCAACAAGCGATGAAGTAGATGAGGCTGCAGAAGAAATCATGGCTGTTTTGTACGGAGCTAAAGTTGATGATCCAGATTTAGCCAAGATCCGCCTCTCGTGCTTCATTAAACAATTAAAAAATCGACTTTCACCCTTTCGTCTCTGCCTCCAACTCGTGATGCCGCAAAATTACATGGGAGGTGTTAAATCCATTGGAGTTATACCTTGTCGAATGACCCAAGGCCCTGCACCACAATCACTGCTGACTTTAATATCATGCAAATGCGTGAAAGATTGTCGGTATAATTGTAGCTGCAAAAAACTTGGCATACCATGCTCTATTTTCTGTATGCACTGCTAAGGGTTAAACTGCGAGAACGCCAGAATGGAAGTCGACGATGATCTCCGAACAGATGTCGATGATGAAATCGAGATGTCCATCGAAAAACATTATAATAATTTAAACGAGGATCTTTTACTATAAAACTTTTACTCTATTTAGTTCGAATTTTATACATTCCGCATGTAAATTTTATCGAATAACTTTCGTTTTATGTAAAATAATGAAATAAATAAGTGGTGAGTCAATTATTATTCTAAGCCAAAAACTGAAAAAACGTTTTTTTTCGAAATTTTTGCGATTTTTTGCTTCCGTTTTCACGTTATATCTTTTCTCCAATCCTATCCAAAATTCAATTTCCAACAAAAATGCTCTTTCATTTTTTCCTATCTTGCGTCGTTTTCGAGATAATTAAAAAATAATGAAAACCACCTTATTTAATTAGATCTCAAAAACGCACCCCTTAATTTAGTAGCACTCCGGGGTTTTACCTTATTTTTAGGCCAAATGATAGTATACTACAATAAAATATTATAAACAAATTAATTTCGAATTGACGTGTTTTTTTACGTCCAGACAATAGCCTATATGTGGGTACAGTTAGAAAAAATAAAAAAAGAAATTCCTTTACAATTCCTCCCGCAGCGAAATCATAATGAAGACGACACTTGTATGGATTTACACAACACTTCTACCACATACCACTAAGAAAAATAAAGCTTTAATAATAATAATTTCCTCCATGCATCATTCCATAGAAAGAAGAAAAGCTTGTAGTAAGAAAGTATTCCTATAGCTGCCTATTCAAATTGAGAAGAAATACTGCATATTCATGCACTAAGTGCCAGAAACCCATTTACTTACAGTGTTAGTGAAAGATCTGTAGAAATTGTACCAGGGTACAGCGAGAGTAACAATATTGTTTTGTCCATTTTTGTGATCTGCAGGTTTGTGCTGGATTAATATTTTCCTACGTTTTACATTTTATTATTGAAACAAACCTATTTGTAAACATTTATTATGTTAATCTGTATTAAAAAAATATTTTTTTGAATATTGCTTATATATTAGTTTTGTATAGCAAAAATTTCAACATTTCTTTGTAGTTTAATATTGACACGTAAAGTTACTATTTTTTATTACAATAAATTAAAAATACTCTGATACTAATGGTATTTGCATTAAAAAGGGTTTTAACAATGTTTTTGCATGTAACTTTTAAAAAATCCAATTTTTTGATTACGAGTCTGTCAGACTCATGGTCACTATTTATATAATATAATATAATAGGGTCACCATTTAACGGTTAAGTTTTGTATCGATTGAACAACCAAAAAATTTGGTCAATTTAATGTTGTTTCCATCAATTAATTGTCGCATTGTTAAAACCATTTTTACTCGTTTTACTTCAACTGTTAATAACAAATGTGATGTCTATATCACAGCCCGTACTAATTAAGGTCACATCATCTGCATATAAAATACAGTCACTGGTTTGATTTAAATTAATAGGTAAGATTAGAAAAAGGAGGGGTCCCAGTATTGAGCCTTGTGGCACATCATTGATCAAGCAAACTTTGTCAGGTATATTGTTTTTGTAAAACACACATTGAAATCTGTTTTCTAGGTACAATTTAATTAAAGATATACTATTAATATCGAAATTATATATTTGACTTAACCTGCAGTAATATGTCATGAAATAAACAGTTAAACGATTTAGTGAAATCAAGCAATCAAGTGTACTTGTAAAAATGTAGTTATAGCATCAGCTGTGCTTTTATTTTTTCAAATCCAAATTGATTGTAGTAGAATAATTATTTGATTCGAAATAGTAATTTTATTATTCTAGAAAAATTTATGTATCGAACTTAGGATAATAACTATTAATAATAGTACGATACTAACACATAAGTTTTATAATAACAAAAAATTTTGTCGGAACGTTTTGCATAGAAGTGCTTAAGAAACTGAATTCTCAACTTAGACAACCAGTAAAGTGTACGATTGTATTGTGTGCTGCGTAACTACTGCAACAAAATTACCACTAAACATCACTAATAAAAACGATGCTAATTTAACTATTCTCAAAAATTAGGTACACCATACTATTAATAAGAATACGAATAGCAATAACATAACTGAATGTGTCTAATGCTTATTTTATTTTATTTTTACTTTAAAGAAATGGAAAATTATACCTTTTTCCAGAATTGGCAGAAAGTTTTAAACTAGATAATTGATAATAAAATACATATCGTCATTTTCGTATGAAAGAAAGAAAAATTTGTATTAAAAACATATATACGAAAAATTGAGGAAGCACTATTTAAGCATTGATTGATTTATGTTTAAAAAATATGAATAGTTGAAGTCTTGTCCGATATTTAAAAATTATTTATATATTTTATTTTCTATTATTTTGTTATTATTATATTATGCCACAATTCGTTTGTCATCTTCATGGCTCAAACTAGCAATTATACACAAATAATAATGTAAAATCAAAAGAATTCTGTCCATGTTAGTTTTTCAACATCAATTTAAAAATGAAAGTTTTCCTGAAAATATTCACTTAAACGAGAGTTTTCTAATAATTTTTAGAAATCTCCTACTTTTTGAATATTTTTAAAAATATTTACTTTAGACATCTTTTCTTAAACTTGAAGTTATTATTTGTAATTTATTAATTTACAATTTATACAATTTTGTCTTTTAATCCAGAGCAACTAATAAACTAAGATATTGTTTTAACAATGTCTCCAAGAATATTAATTATATAAAAACGTATAAAAAGTTGTAAATTACATTAAGTACCTACAACTTGTATTTGAATTAGTTTTTTTTTTAATTTTCACTTCACTTATACGTCACAGTCAAGAAGCACTTTGTATATAATAATAATAATAATAATATTTATTTTATAATTTAGAGCAGTCCATACGCAAAAGAAAGCATCAAAAGCAGCAAAATAATTGTCAAGTGGTGAATACAAAGGTTTACAAAATAATTTCATATCGGTGATTACTTGCAGGACACAAACAAAAAATATTCCTGCAGTGAATAAAAGCAATTCGATACTAGTAATTCTTTAAATGTTTTTAAAACTTGTTTTAGGTACTAGTACTAGGTAGTTAGTTAAAAAATTTCCTGTTCTTATGTGAAAAGTTTTTCTCAAATAGTGATGATTTGTGAGGGATGATAGGTAATATTTTTTTTGTCTGGTATTGTACGGATGGTCAAGGGTATTGTACCTGTTCATGTGTGCATAGACATATGTACATGTTTCTAAAATATACGTGTTAATGGCCGTTAGAATATTAAGTTTTTTAAAGTGCTCTCTACAAGACTGTCTGTTAGAGAACCCCAATTGATGATATTGTATCTAACATGGGAATGAAAATATGAGTGGTATATCATCAGTAACACTTCTGTACTTCAGACACTTTTTAGAACGGTAAGCGTAAAACAGCACCTACGGAGTTTAATGCAAACATTGTCTATATGCGTTGTCCAACAGAGATGAGAGTCGAGACTGATACCTAGAATTTTTGTCGATGAAGAACAAGGCAATACCAAAATTGTACTTATATTTGTAGTATTCCGACGATGTCTAAAATGAACGATATTACTTTTGCTGTGATTTATAATTAACTTGTTTACACACAATAGTTAGGTACATATTAGGTTGAATATGAATTGTGTTTGTTTTAGAACATTAGATATATTAGGAGACTTATTTAAAATGTTAGTGTCGTCAGCATAAGATGTAACGAAAATAGTATTCTGATTGGCTTGGTCTATAAGAAATTCTGGAAAGTCATTAATAAAGATAGTAAACAACGTTGGGCCAAGAATGGATCCCTGGGGGGGTCCTAATGTGACAGTAACACACGTACTTCTTTCTCCCGAAGGCTTTTGCACAATTTGGGTCCTGCTTGATAAATATGACTGAAATAAGTTTAATGCGACCCCACGAACTCCATATTGATGCAATTTATTTAAAAGTATAGTATATCCACCGTATCAAAGGCCGAGGACAGGTCAACAAACAGTCCGACAGTACACTGACCACGGTACACAGCACAGATAACTTCGGATACAAATTCGCACAAAGCTGTGTAGGTAGATTTATTTGTTACGAAACCATGCTGATAGCAATTGATAATACTAAAGCGTTGTAGGTATTGTGTTAGCTGATGATTAATGGCGTATTTGAAGACCATAGAGAAGCACGACAGCAAACTAATGGGTTTATAATTACTAATACATTGCGGGTCATTTTTCTTAAATAGAGGTTTAACCACAGCACATTTAAGTTGAGTTGGAAAGACGCCGGTTGCAAAAATTAAATTCATAATATGGCAACCGCATGTTTGCATATCTTTAAGAGATTTGACAAAACTTCATCATTACCATACGATGAAGAAGGTTTCAGTGAATTAATAGTAGAAGCGATGTCTAACAGAATAAGTGGCTTGAAAATTAAAGAAGAGGAAAGCAGTGGGAAAGCAGCGAGCTGTTGAAAAGATATTACAACTTGTATTATCGCGTTTGAACGACTTTGCAAAGAGAGTACTAAAAAAGTTCGCAGGATCCTGATTACTCATCAAATTCTCTTCATAATAAGTCTGTCACTCGACTGTTCCATTTAAAATTTCAGGATTAAAAAAAGCGGAGGTCGAAAAATATGTTTAAAATGTGTCCCCCTCAAAAGCAAAATCGACGTGTCCGAGCTTTTTTGCGTTCAATAACAAAAAAACTGAAAAGCTAGGTGCAAACTTTTCGTTGGACCACTTTGTATATTTGTAAATGGCATGTTAAACCACATGGGAAGAGGAATATAAGTCAAAATTGCATTGACATATGCCAAAGTTACGATAGTCAACTTTTTTTTCAAATGACACTAAGGTAATGGAACCTATTTCTGACATACCTCCAATAGCTGACAATCTGAGAGAAATAACAAAAAAATAAGAAGAATTTTCAAGTTCTGGCAACAGTGAGTGTGTCAATTAGTCATTTGAACTACTATTATATTGTTGTTTGCATCCCTGATTTCTTACACCAAACTGTTATAAGTGTCAGTTGGTTTTATTATGTCACTTCATTGTCATCTACATTTTAACGGATTTTCTTAGTAGGTTTCTTAAGAACAGAAGATTGTTTTTAGGCTTATTTTAATGATATTTTGTTGCAACTCGAAGTAAGTTCAGTTTTTATAGCTTAAGTATTGTCTCAGAATAAACAATTATTAATGAGAAATAGGCTGTGACTAGTTATAGGCTACTGAATAATATTCATTACTCTATAGCTGATAGTGATGTCAGGAATTGGTAATAATGACATGTAAATTAAAAGTCATAATATCCAACCTAAATGTATCACGTTTTTAATTAGAAACACTAAAGTAGGTACATTTTGTTGACATTGATATATGTTCCAATAGCTGACACCCCTGTCAGGCAACGGGCTTTTCACAATCAAATATTGGGTCATTCCTATATTAGCTGGTTAATCGTTTTCAGTGTGCTTATGTAAGATTTTGTGTTTTTGATTTAGATTAAGATGTCTAGAATAAAAGCATGAAATATTCGCAAGAAAATCTTATCAGTGTTTTGCAAGAGATCGATAATGGTATGCCAATTGTTACAGCTAGTAAGCGTTATGGTGTTCATAGAACAACACTTTTGTACAAAAAAACTGGAAAGTATCCAAGAAGATGCAAGAAAAGTCCGCTTAGGAATCTAACTAATTTCAAAGAAAAATCACTGGTTAAATAGCTTTTCCTATTGCAGATCGGAAATTTTCTGCAAGCAAATTACAACTTATTGATTTGGTTGAACTGATTTTTAAAGAAAATAACAGGGAGAATAATTTTCTCAATGGAAGACCAGGAAAGAAGTGGTATGCTTCATTTATAAAGCGACACTCCGAAGTGAGCAATAGGGTATCTCAAAATTTATTTTCTGGACGGACAGCTGTCAATGAAGAAAAATTCGACATTGGTTTAAAGAAATAAAACTTATTTTGAGGAAAATAATTATATGTCCATCCTAGAAGACTCAACTAGGGTGTTTAATGCTGATGAGTCCGCATTTTTCTATCGCCTAAACAAAGTAAGGTCTTAGCTAAGAAAGAATCATCTACAGTGTATAGTTTCACAGCAAATAATGATAAAGAGTGCATGACAACCCTATTGAATGCCAATGCAGCTGGCATGGTGGCACCTCGTATGGTTATTTTTCAATATGAAGAAATCCCTCCACATGTTACCAATAAAATGCCATTAGGATGGGCAATTGGTAAAAGTGAAACTGGCTGGATGACTAACCAAACGTTCTACGAATATGTAGGAAACGTTTTTTACCATGGTTAAAAGAAAATAATATCTTTTTGCCCATAATATTATAGTTACTTAACTCTTCCTCTCAGTGACTTATGTTCGGAAAATTGAATCATACTGGTAGCTCTGTGTTCCAATTCTACCCATATTACACAACCAATGGACGTGGCCGTTTTCCGTACTCTAAAAAGTGCTTGAAGGAGTGCTGTTCAAAAATAGAAAATCACAAACAATGGTTCTAAAGGAAAAAAGAGGGTTTTCCTCCAATATTGGAACAAGCAGTTTCTTCATCGGTTACGCCGGATATACTTGCTAATAGTTTTAAAGCTACTGGGCTATTTCCGTTTAATGCAAGCGCTATAAAATATGATAAATATTTTAAAACAGGACATGTCGTCGATACTCCGGGACAACCATCACTAAAATCTACAACAAGTGTCCAATTCAATGACAAACTATTATATTTTGAAAAGATCATTAAAAATGCAACATTATTAAAGTTTCGAAGTACAATTAATGATCAGTAGGATGGTGATAAAAAAAACGAAAGTCTGTATCATGTTTGGAATTCCATCAAAAATGACAAAAATAAAAACAAAGTACCTCGGTCAAAAGAAACCGAAAATAAATTATCTGATATTAGTGACAACGAAGTCGATGCAGGACAGGAAAATATCCAGATCAAAATGCCGACTATAAACGAAGTACATATGAAAACACTATTAGATGAACCTCAGGCATCTAATTGCTTTAATGAAAATGAAGATACGTCCCAACCATCTACGTCTGGAATTAAAAGAACTCCACTGAAAGATGTGTCCACTCCATTCAAAAGTTGCCTCTTTGACCAAGTCCAATTCAAAACAAACAAAAAGAAAATCAAAGGAAAAATTGCCATCTGTAGCGACTTTAAAAAAGTGGAAAGAATATCATCTGAAAAAGAAAGACTGAAACAAGAAAACGAAACGGCCTAAGCTGAACGAAAACTAAAAAGAGAAGAAAAATTCAATCAAAAGCCATCAATTGAAAACTTAAAAGCTTCGAAAAAAGGTTTTATCAACATCTTCCTGAGATTGAAGTAGAGAAGTGGTCTTGGAATCTGAAGAGAAACTTTATCACGACTTGCTCCCAATTTCCAATCCAGTGCAGCAAAACTGTGCTGTTGGCAATTTTGTAATTATAAGATATGCTGTAACTGGCTTGCCCAAATGAGTTATCCATTTACAAATTTAAATTGGGTAATACACCCACCAGTTTCAGATCTGTCCGAAATGGGTACTAATAGCAAGGCAATTCCTCAATAAATATGTTTTCAATATTTTTCAAAATGTGTCAGTTATTGGTTCATCTATTGGATATGTGTCAAAATTAGTATGTCAGTTATAGGGGTCATCGACATGCCCATTAAAAAAAATCAAAAATAAATTCAAAACGTGCAAATACTAAAAAATAGCCAGTACTTATCTTTGGTAAAAATATATAAACCAATTCTCACCTTAATTTTCATTATTGAATCATCCCTTAAATTTTTTGCTGTTATTTCGATACATTCTGTATATGGTTTATAGTACCTAGTTTTTATTTAAAATAAAAAATAAAAGGGTGCGAACACCAAACAGAATCACCCCTACAACAAAAAAAAGTTTTGCGATCTCTAAAAATTATGCACTTCTTGGTTTTCTTTTCAAAAGTAAGAGATAACCGTTGTCCAAGTTATAAATAAACACCTAACATAATTGTATTTAATTTGTTCAGTTGTAACACGGTAAAATTGGAATTGGTTCTGCTCATTTGAGAGTGTGGATAGAAGGCTTCAATTTTTCTGGAGTAGTTTGGAAATAAAAGTTTGAAGATAAAAGTGTGTGGAGTTAAAGTACCAAATATTGTCAACTTCTATTCAACATTTCAAAAATGTTTCTGCAATGTTTTAGTTTAAAAGGTATGAGAAGCATAAACAGAACCTTCTCTGGGCCTCATTTCTATAGCTTATTTCGAAGAAGCCACGACGCTATACAGGTTTATACTGATCTTGAGAGACACTATAATTACACTTTAATTGAAATCTTACGTATAAATAAAAAAAATCACTAGTAATTTCATTTATCTTAAAACGAGATTCTACGATATTTGAAAATAAATCTAGAAGTTAATTAAATTAAATTGTTCATGTAGATTACATAAAAGTATATTGCCAAGAAGGATCGGATTATTTTCCAAATAAAAGTAGAGAAAAAAGTTAATTAAAGTGTCTGGTACGGAGTAAATGATAAATTGATTTGTCGTATTGAATCCGGTGCAACTGACTTGATTACATAATTCAGTATACACATAATTTAAATTACAATAATTGGAATTGGAATCATGTGACCGTATTGTTATGGTTATAAACTTCTATAGGAATATTATTGTTTACGTTTTTTTTCTATATTCTGTTCTATCATCTAAAACCAATTTTGAGACCAGACATTTTTAAAACGAATATTTGTTAATAATATTGTCAATTTCTAATATATAACTATATTTTTAAAATTCAACATTGGAATTAATTAAAAGTCATCTCCTGAACCTCTATAAATGTATGATATTAGTGAGATACGTTAAAATAAAAAAAAATTATTTTTGTGACACATAAGAATTGTTAGATTAATATCGTAAGATATATGAATTCAGTAAAAACAATTTTTTTTATAAACAATCACATTTTAAAACTACTTTACCCATACTTAAAAAGCATATTATCCAGCAATTGATCCAATATTGAAATAAAGTAAGTTTTTTCCACTAGTAGAATAAAGTACTTGTTCGGTCTTATAGATTGATCTGTCTCCAGCCAGATACTGGTGGAACGAAATATTGTATTTGCTTGCGATTTGTTTTTGATAGCAGAATGTAGAGAACTGAAAAAAGACAAAAAGAACTATTCTCATAGTAAAGGAAAAGAAAAATAACTTGGGAGTTTTTAAGAAGTACAAAAGGAAATTGAAAAGGAATGTGAAGAAAAAAATATAAGGAGGAAATAGAAAAGCGCATAAAAGAAATACAAAATGAGGGATAGATATAGAAGATACTAAAGGTTTGGAGAGGTGGAAAGAATACGTTATAGAAAAGGTAACTGGAAATAAAGAGAACAAAAAGGTACAAGTAAAATAAATGAAAAAAATGATAGAAAAAGGAGAAGATGATATCAAAATAAAAGAGGTGAATGAAGCAATAAATAAAATAAAAAAAGAAAATGACGGATAGTGATGTAATACAGGGGGAACAATGAATATATACGGGAATACAAGATAAAATGGGCGAATAATAATAAATAATTTTTGTAGAGAAGAAGGATTTTCAAGTGACTGAAGAGAGGCAATAATAAGTCTAATAAGCAAAGGAGAAGACCGGATAGAGGTAGGAAATTACTAGGGGGTGAGTGTGGGTTGTATAGATTATAAAGTACATTCGGCAATTATTTAGAAGAGAATGAATAAAGAGATGACTAAAAAATATTTAGAGAAAAGAATGGCAATCAGATTAAAAAAAAGAACAATAGGTAATATATACATTTTGAAACAAATAATGAATAAAGAGTTAGAGAAAAAGGAGTTAAAATCTGGGCGATTTTCATAGACGTCAAGGCAGCATTCGACAACCTAAGTAGAAAAAGCTGAGGAATAAATTAAAGAAAAACGGGTAGGAGAGCACTTGATAGAGAAAAAAAAAATATGCGAAGTAAATATAGAAACTAAGTGTTTTGGATTAAAAGATTAGTGATTTTTCAAAAGAGAAAAGGTTGAAGTAGGAAAAACAAATGGTGGTAGGGAGCCAAGGAGATAGAGACGGTAAGCACGATAAAACATCTGTAAAATGTGGAAATATAACAATAGTGAGGAAGGACAAATACATAGTTAGTAGGACCGGGGTGAAATTTGGGGGAGAGAGTATTTGGAAAGGATACGGCGAAAAGAGGAAATGACTACGGGCTAAACATGTAAAAACAATTAAAAAAATACAACAAAATATTGGAAATAGAGTTTGAGAATCAAAAAGGAGACACCAGCATACATAATAGAGAAAAGGTGAAATTGAAAAAATTAGAATAACAGCAGGAAAGATGGCAATGAGGTACAAAAAAGTATGAGAAAAGAAAGGAATGTAAGACACTACAAGCAGTAGGAAGCAAATGAAGTAAAGAAAATAAATAAGAAGGAATAACAGAAAAGATAGAGATAATCAAATGGAAAGGATAATAAAAATTAAAAAAGGAAAGCACAACAGAAGAAACAACAAAATAATAACAGAAAATGTAAGTGCGTATTTAAGAGGGGGAGGGAGCAAAATATATAAAAAATGATAGCAAAGTTTAGAGGAGAAATGAAGAGAAAGGAAATAAATATTGACAGATGAAGAAAAAAACGCGTAGATTATGTGGGAAAGGATATGAAAACATTAAACATATGACAGAAGAGTGTGAAAAACTAAGGGAAGAAAGAAAAGAAAGAAATACAATATTGGGGAAAGAAGGTGAAAGGACGAAGTGGATGAAAGAGATAATAAGAAGAAGAAAAAACACAAAAAAAGAAAGTATATTAAAGAACTAGTTTCAGAAGAAGCATTTTATAAGAGGAGTACAGTTTTGAAGCCGCGAATTTTCGAAAGTACGAGTTGTTAAAATGCCTTCTAAAACGAATTCTTTATACTATTTTTTCTATTTTGGGCTTTCAGATTGATTTTTAAATAAAATTTTACGAGGTTTTAAACTTAAGGAATTTTAAAGAATAATTGCTAGCGTGGCAATATTTTTATTAAAATTTGGTTTAAATGCTAGTTTAAGTTTAATTAGAACATTTATCATACGTTTAATTAAAAAAAAAATAGTTGAAATAAAAATTAGTAGATAAATAAATCTACTGAACATTAATTACGATTTAAATTAACGCACACCAAATGTAACGACAGCTTTGACGTTTAATATCAAATCAGTGTTACCACCGTTCGGAATAAGAATTGTTCTATTTTTATAAGGAAAATTTACAATTTTATAAAAGATCGAAAAATTTTTGTTCGTTGGAAATAGATTACTTATTTGGTATGATTAACCCGGCGTTGGTAAGGTGAAATATTTTGACGGCAGTGGTAAGGTGGGGTCTGACAAACCCCACCAAATTAATAAATAAAAAAATAGTTACAAATTATGTAGGTTATTTATATTTTGGCTAAGTCTTAACAAAGTAATATAGAAATGAATAAAACAAGAATTGTTAGGAACTTTTATTTTACTATTAAAATAACATAAAATAACTTGAACGTCGTATTTTACAAAACAAAAAAACACACATTCGAAAATTGGGAAAAATTGGGAAAATTTTCGGAAATTTTTCAGATGTAATGATAATACTTTATAGCTAATACTCAAATAAACACTTGGAAACTAATTTTTATTTGGTATTGACGATAAAAATAAAAAATCTATTTCGAAATACAACAATTTTGGCAGTACATATGAGCATGTTCTAGACATAGAAACGTATTGCAGGTACTGCAGGTGTATTTGGTTTTGCGGTCACGTGTTCTAGGACATGTTTGGCACCTTCCGATAAGAGTTGGTCGTTTGGATGGTGGTTCTTGGCTTTTCCCACTTATTTCTATGATTTTTCTACGCAAGTTTCTTGGCAATCTTGAATTTTCTTTTCGTTTATCTATGTGTTCTTCAATTAGCGCCAGCCCTAATTTTTTCAGGTATTCTCGTCTCTTCAGCTTGTAGTCGTTATTATTTGTTCTATATATTACCTGAGAATTGATTCCTACCGTGTTGAGGAGAGAGAAAAAAAGAGAGGCCATCTTCTTGAATTGCGAGAAACACTGTAGCTTCCAGACAATTCATCTACTACATCTACACCGCATTTTGTGTACTGTCATCTATCTTATCGTCGTGATGTAGTGTTGAAAGCAGCAAAAATTTTTTTTGTTTCTTTGGCACGTAAGAAACTAAAGTTATATCTTCTTGGAAACCAAACAAGCTAGATTTATTTTCCCTCTTCTGAACATTCAAAAAATCTGTGGGTATAATCCGTTTATTTTTCTCATAGTACCAACAGATGTCAGTTTATGATCTTTCAGTAGTTTTAACATTACGTCGTGACTGGTGTACCAGTTATCAAACGTCGCATTCCTTTTGGTACCAGATATAGGTTGTACCATACGCAGAACAATATCAGATGGACGATTACTCATATTGTAAGGTCCATCAGGTTGTAGGCCAGTGTAAACATCCAGCTTCATAACATAAAAGGATTTGGCATCCACTAAAGCTTGTACCTTTATCCCATACTTCGCTGGCTTGTTTGGTATGTATTTGCGAAATGAGCATCGCCCTCTGAAAGATTCCAGCTTCTCGTCTAGCGTAAGATATATACAATTTGTATAAATAGGCGGTGGAAATAATGGACATGGCTGCTCTGCGGTTGAATGACAACTGATAAGTAACACGGAAATTTTTAAAATCCAACACCTGTGATCATAGAGCGCGCAAATTTGAATTTTTGTACTAAAGACTAGTTTACACACTTAATCTATAATTAATAGGTTAAATGAACTTGATTGTAATCTTAATATGTTATTTTTGTAATTGAGTACAACGGAATTATCCATAAGTAAGCCAACAATATCAATTTCTAGTTGACAGTTACTAACGTCAAATGTTCAAGAACGCCAGTTCGTTACAGTATTCAATTAATTAAAATTTTTTATATTAAAATATCAAATTTGTTCATTGTAACAATTAAAGAAAAATGGTCTGGTGATCTACATTATCCTTTTAATTTTAGTAAAACAATTAGTAAAATATGTGAATTATTAGAAAAGGGAGTTAAAATTATTTATACCTACTTACATTTACTAATAAAATTAGTAGTATAAAGTAAAGAAAATTCTAACGTTACTCTATCCAATTGGTAGCTAAAACCTCTTTTTCTATCTTTGTCAATTGCTCATAAATTGGCATAAGTTCTGTGTAGATTTTCTATATCTGATATAAAATTAACTGTATTTTCAAGGTGTTTATTGATCTCTACCATCTCCATAAATCTCAAAGTAAATTTATTGTTCGAACTATTTAATAAATGAGTGTTATCCAAGTCAAAAACGTGGTTTGAATTAATTGAATAAGCAGAGAGTGCACATCTAGTTTTTTAGTTTTTATGTCACTTTTATGAATGTTTAACCGTGTCCTTAGCCATGTGGTCGTAAGACCTATGTATGTTTTTTTGCATTTGCCACAAGGAACAGTGTATATCACATTTGATTTAAAGTACTTGTCAGTTTTGTCTATTAATTTAGTGAAGAACTGGTTAATAGTAATTTGGTTATAATATGCAAATTTAATGTTGTTATTAAATATTATCTTGGTAATTTTTGAAGTAATTTCTGGTATAAATGGCAGCCGATAAAATTTTTTCACTTCTTCACTTTTGTGTTCTTCTAAGTTAGCAATTATGTTATTTTGATCTTGTGGAGGATCTTGGCGATGAGTTGAGGTTCCCTTTTCTTCAAGTAACGGAAAGTTGTTGTTGAATCTGTTGGTGTTAAGTTTTTGGACAGAAAAGTGTTGTGTGAGATTTTTACTATTCTATTTTTCATGCTTTTTAACGTATTGAACTTCTGTTGCATAATGTGATTTGAGTTGAAATTGATGTATCTTCCTGAGTGCGTGGGTTGCATGTACCAATCTATAATGATTCTTCCTTCTAACGTTCTAACCAAGAGTGTGTTTAAAAAAGCCACACTATTGTTTTTCTCCCTTTCCACTGTGAATTAAAGTGAAATCAATTTGTGTCTCAGGTAAGCCGCAAACTATGTCATCAACATATTTGTATAGGAATGAAAATTGAAATGGTACCTGTAGTTTCACCTGTTTGATGATAAAGTCCATGATTATTTGAGATAGTATCGGACTAAGACTACCACCCATAGGTACACCATAATTTGCTTATAATAACGTCCTTCAAACGACAAAAAACTGTTGTTGAATATGAATTCCAAAGATTTCACGAAAGTTTCCTTATCCATTAACGTAAATTTTTGAATTACTGTCCATTTTTCTTCAATTAATTGTAAGACAAGGTCAATAGGAATGTTGGTGAATAAGGAGATAACATCAAACGAAACAATGACATGATTGTTAGGGAGTTGGAAATTTTGAATACGTTGGGCAAAAGTAAATGAGTCTTTGATACCCCACTAAATGTTTCTTCTATAGCTCTGGTTAAAGTGTCTGCTAACATTTTGGACAGTTTGGTGGTAGGTCTATTTTTACTACTAACAATTGGTCTAAATGCTATAGGATCCTTGTGAATCTTCGGTAAAGTGTATAATTTAGGGGTGGTTGAATAATAGATGGTTAGTGATTTCTTCATTGTTTCAGTGATATGTTCCTTCTTGTAACATTCGAGTACTAGTTTGTTGTTTTTTGTTTGAGTAGACATCGTGGGATCCTTGTCCGTAAGTAGATAAGTTTCATTATTGTTTAGTAACTCTTGGCTTTTTTGTGAGAAAATGTATATGTTTTTATTATGCAACTTCTTTTCGACGCCTATGTTGGCGCAAATGTTTATTGCATGCAATTCAGCTTAAAAGATGTTGCACATTTTACCTAGACTGACTCTTTCGTTGGTTCTAGGGTTAGTGCTATATACACTTGAGCCAGATCCTCCTTCACACTTAGATCCATCAGTATAGAAGATAATGTACTTGTTGTTGGGGTTGGTAGTTTGGGCCGGATCCCAACCAATGTGAACTGTAAAGTTCTTATCAAAGATAAATTCTTTGGTTATTTGGTCAGAGCCTATCCCAAGTATTGGGTTGCTGATTTTTGATATGATCTTGCCATGTCCTAGATTGTTAGCAGTGTTCATCCAGTGACTAGTGCTTTGTAATCTGTAGTCTGTCATCCTAGCTTCTCCTTTCAGGAAAGTCTGTAGAAATGGAAGTTTTAAAATGGCGTTCAGTGCTAAACCAGAGGTGCCTTTAAAGGCTCCGGTGGTACACCTACATGCTAGATATTGAATTCTGCGTATGAGATTATTGGTCGAACTATGGTTTGTATAGCCGGAGGGTCAATTCCGGCTTGAGCCCCCATGTACTACCTAAAGCCCTTTTTCCAATAACTAAGGCATGTATACATCTGGTGATTGTCCTGTCTAGGTGTGGTTTCCATGTTAGTTTGGAGTCGATGGTCAAGCCTAAATACTTGACCTCGTTCTCCCACTTGACATTTGCATTAAACAGTTCTACGTTAGTCCTGTTTGTTTTGTTTTTTCTACGGGTGAAGGCAACGAGAGTGGCTTTGCTTGGGTTAGTTATAAGATTATTTTCCGTGCACCACTGTCTTTTCCTTGTCGAGCAATTTGATTTTCACAGCTCTGTGGTGTTGAGCATTGCTATAGTCCATCTTTTCGTTGTGTTATCGATATGATGGCTTGACAGTGCTCTTTCTATAGAGTGATAGGAAGTGTCGAAGGCTTCCTCTATGTCTAGGAACGCGCCGAAGGCATATTCTCTATACTCTAATGTTTTTTCGATTTTTCCCACTAATTGATATAGAGCAGTATCACATGATTTACCTGTTTGGTACGCATGTTGGTATTTACGGATAGGGTAGGCCGTAAGGGCTTCTTCTCTCCAATGTCTGTTTACTAATCTTTGTATCGTTTTGAGAAGGAATGATGTTATACTGATGGGTCTGTAAGATTTGGCTTCTGCGTACCTGTTCTTACCTGGTTTTGGGATAAATACTACCCTAGTCACTCTCCAGGCTTGCGAAATGTAGGCCAGAGCTAGACTTGCTTGAAACAGGTCTTTTAGTGGATTAAGTAGTATTTCTCTCCCTTTTTTAGCATTATCGGTTAAATGCCATCATTACCAGCAGGTTTAAAGAGACTGAAGAGGGTGAGTGCCCATTTTATCCTTTTCTTGCTGGCAATTTTCTTTGCTATTTTCCAGTCCACCTTTTCTGGGGTGTATCTGGGTTGTGGCTGATTTGGTTGTTCCACTGCTCCAGGTAGATGAGTTTTTATCAGTAGAGATAATGTCTCATCTTCCGTTCTAGTGTATTTTCCATTCTCCTTTTTAAGGGTGCCTACGGGATTTGAGGCTTTTTTGGAGATGATTTTGTGGAGTCTAGCTGTAGAACGCGTGGTTTTCACTTCTTGGCAAAAGTATTTCCAGGCTGCTACTTTGACTGCCTTAATCTTTTTGCCATAGTCTGTAAGGGCTTTATGGTAGCTCTCCCAGTTTTTTTGTGATTTTAGCCCTGTTGAATAGACGTCTGACTTCTTGTCTCGTCTTTTCCAGTTCTTTATTCCACCAGTTAGTTTGTTTTTTGGCTTTTGTCTGACTTGGGTTTACCAGAGGGCAGCTACTCTAAAATGAGTCAATCATGGCCTCTTTTAACCGGTCAGCGTTGAAGTCTAAAACTGCTTTATTTGGAGATCTAAACTGGTGATTTTTTAGCTTATCTTGTAAGCTTTGTTTATATTGTTCCCATTCTGTCTTCTTTGAGTTATAGTATGCTTTTTGGCTTACTTCCCGTTGAGACAGTACGAAACTAATATAGTTATCGTCAGATAGTGATGGTTCCTCTAAGACTCGCCATTCGTTCACTGACTGACTGATTCCCATATTTATTATGGTGATATCTTTTATTTCATGTCTGTTAGCCTTGTAGAAGGTTGGGGTGTTACCTTCGTTAACTACTACCAAATTGTTAGTAAGGATAAATTCTAAAAGTGACTCACCCTTTGCGTTGCAATTTGAGCTGCCCCACGTGGTGTGGTGCGCGTTTGCGTCACATCCAAGAATGAGGTCTAAATCATTTTGTGCAGCAAATAATACTAGTTTTTCCACCTCCTTGCTGGGCGGTGGATCTAAGGAATTTGATGGAAAGTAAACTAAATTTAAGATAGTTTGGTTATTTCCTTCTACACCAATCCTTTTTATTTTTATTGTTGTGTAGTCCCTAGAACAGAATTCCATTAGTGGTATGAAATCTAGGTTATTTCTTATTAATATGCAAGTTCTAGGACTTGTATGATTGTATATAAGCTTACCTTTGGCATCACTAAACCACAGATTTGTCCCTTGACTGTTTATGGTTCCTGGATGAGCACCAGGTCTATGTCATCTGCAAGTAGCTTCCTGCTTAGGTTGGCAGCAGCTGCCTTGCAGTGGTGTAGATTAATTTGAAGGACTCTCAGGCGTTTCCTTCCTATCTTTGGTGCGGATAAGAAAAGTGACTCTGTTGAAGCCTAAGTGCAAAACACAGTTGATAGACTGAAGTGCTAGTTTTGCACTATCGTCAATTATAACTGTGAACGTTCTGCCGCCATCTTGTAGGGGATTGACGTTCAGTATCCTCCACGCTTCGGTTTGTAGATCGACCTTGCGTTTGTTTTGATTCCTGATCAGTCGGAGGATTACTTTGGGTTTTTGTTTATCGTACCACTTCGGCACGTTAAACAGCACTCTGACAGAGTTTAGTACTTTTGCCCGCTTTTTTACTTCTAGCTTGGCGTTAGTCCACGGGCGCAGTTTAGGAACTTGCTCATTCAACCAGACTTTTGTCCTTGCATGCAACCACGTAGGCACCTGCTTCGAAGTAGTGGGTGGTGAAAAGTGAGGTTTTCTCTTCTTCTTCCATCTTGAAGATGAGATCAATCAGGCTGTCTCTGACTAGGTCTCCTTGATCTTTTGTCAGTTTGACATCTGGGTATTTGGCGGGATAGATGGCCATTTTCTCCGAAGTAGTTGCCTCAGCAAAATCGAGTTTACTTTAAGCGCTTTCGTTGGATGAGGACGGCTTGTCCATCTGTCGACTGGGCGTCTTTTTGATTTTTGCAGGGGAAGGGTTAGAGTCTTCGGAACGTTGTCTCTTGTTCCCCACCTGAACTGTAGCAGTTCCTGGTTTGGAAGTTGGATCTTCGGCCTTCTTTTTCTCCAGTTTTTGCTTCCTTTTGAAGTTAAGGTCATACTTAATGCCCTTGGCTTCGCAGGCTTGCTTAATTTTCTCTCTGCGTTCTTTCGCTGTGAGTTTTGGTTTTGAGAGAAACACTTTGCCTAGTTGGTTGGCTATGTCTTCACTTAATGCGCCCTCATCCTGCTCGGGGGACTGTCCTTGACTAGGTGTCTGGACTGTCGACTTTGCAGGAGAGGTGCTAGTGGTTGTTGTTGTCTCTGTTATTGTAGTCTGTGCTGCAGTAACCGGAAGAGGTAAAAACATTATCATTGCGTCGTCTTCCTCCTGAAAAGAGGGTTTTGCTGTATTCTCCATACAAGTAAAAAATAATTTATTTTAAATTTGATAATCTATTAATCGGTTAATCGATTTCTATAGTCGACATTCGAAATAAATTTGCAAAATTGGTTTTTAAATCGATTTTAAAATCATTTTTAAAGTCAATTTTGGAAATCGCTTTTTAAAGTCGATTTTATAAATCAGATTTTAAAACTGACTTTATAAATGGCATTTTTTAAGTCGATTTTTTAAATGAGTTCTTAAAATGGTGTTTTTATCAATTGCAATGAATAATTTAAATGATATTACTACAACCAAAATCAATTAAGTCAGAGGTCAATGTCTAAAATGTCATTTTAAGTGACCAAACGATCGACCTTTTGATAACTTAGCTCAGAATCCCCATTTTGACTTCTGGGGAATTATTTAAAGAAATAAATGCTCACTATAAACAAGTATGGGGGCTATTTCTTACGATTAGTTTTCTATTTCTATTAGTCTAAGGTTTGGGCGGAAACGCAGGACCATCTAATACGCTTGTACTATATGTACTATCACTAAAGTCTTCTCTAATAATTTCATATAAAGTTTTTAAGAAAAGCTAAATTAATAAATTTGTCAAACATTATAAACAATGCAATAATGTTTTCTTTTATTATCGACCTATGAAGAAAACAATAAAAAGAATGTTAAAATATTCTATAATTCTAACATTGACAAATTTTATCTGCTGCACCGACAAACTAAGATTTAACTATTTTAATCCTCTTATTGTTATATTCTTCAAGAAATACTTGTCAGCTTAAAACTGTCATTGCTTTATACGGGTATCTGCTTTGCACATGGTCGGTTTTGGCAAACGTAAAAAACTGTAACAGGAAGCCTTGTTACAAAGTAAGATAAATAACGAGAAAAACTTGTCAACCACATTTTTTACAATTAATTAAACATATTTAAAATATTTATTGTTTTATAAGATATACGTACAACCAGAAATATTTTAAATCATTTTAACACTTACTTCTATTATTATTCAAATATTAACATTAATAGAGCAACCACTACAATATATAATATTAACTAAGAGAAATCTGTGCTCGAAGGGTGTAGGTTGAATTACTTTTGAACATTTTAAAACTAAATGAATCTGGATTTAAATTGAAATGGCTTAAGTAATTAAAATTCGCAAAGATCTTAACAAAATTAAATTAGATAGAACCAAATAAAATATAGGAGTTTCAATTTAAAATAAGAAAGTTGATGCTAACTTCCGGTTCTACCGCAAGTGCAACAAATTTATTAATGTTTTCATAAAAAACCCAAATGTTATTATGACTGATTATAAAAGTTTATAACAAAATTATTACTGCAGATTTTGATAAACAATTACATACAACATTTTTTAAAATAAATTTCAATGATGTGTCACAATCTTGATTTAAGGTATGAAATTGCTACGTATTTGGAAATTTATTGTATTACATCAAGTAGACCATGAAAACAAATCTTAACAAATAACTGAACATAATCAATACATCATACTCAGTTTGGGACACCCTGTAATTTATGCTACTCAGTACTTAGTGCTGAACATGGGACTCAAAGTTTGTTAGAAAAAGGTAGTTAATTTTTGGTCATGAAATGTTTGACTTTAACTATTTCAAAGCTAAACCATACTATTTATATAAAAATAAATATAACAAAATGGTGCTTCAAGACGACTCTGTGTTTATTTATTTCTAAAAAACTAATACAAAAGTAAAACAATGTGTAACTTGCAATTACAGTATGTTATTCTTGAGGTGTTGTCGAGTAAATTAACATATATGAGTATTGTGTAACGGTTGTAGTTCACAAATAATAATAAAAGAAAGCAACGGCTCTAGCGGTACAACCTAGAGAGAAGCACAATACTATTTGGCTCGAAGTAGCGCACTAAATTCGTGGAGGATCTAGTATTTGCAGTAGTTAGTACAGCAGTGTCCAGCTTAGTCGGTGAGGTCGTTGAGAACCTGTAAAGAAATAGACTGCTGTCTAACAAGGCGCCACCTGCTGGGTAATAGAAAGAAATAAAACCGACCAACAGGAGTTCTATAGGTTTTACTAAAGGTCTAATACGCTAAAACGAATACAAATTAGAAAAACAAATAGACAATTAAATATAGCAAATAAAACGTACCGTACTAGAAGAATATGTGAGAAGTAAGAAAGACTGTCGCATAAGATTTACGGGCGTTAACAACAACAATTTAATTAAAGCTCGCAGTTAATGTGTCGAAATTCAGTTAAGCTTTTGTTTGTTACACACCAAATTAAAGTTAGCGTTCCGATTGAGGATTGGTTACTAAAGAAACTCGACGTACACACGTCACTTACACACGGTGACTTAAAACTAACGTAAACTCGGAATAGCACGGTAAGTAGCTCCCTGCAACCTAAAAGGCCTTTTGTTTTAGCTTTAGTTAAAAACAAAACCGAACGTCGGTGGTAGAGTCTATCTCGAATAAAATTCTAATATATTCTATACAACAATTAAAAAAGTTTTTGTTACTAAATGCTCTGCGGAAAACCTTTAAATACCAATTTTCACCCTGTTTAAGTAAAAACATGTATTTTTATACTTATACGCATGAAATTACGTTTTTTTATAGTGATTGTCATTGTGTGAATATTCCATTTTTATCCCTAGTAGTTAAATTGCTACATCAAAATTGATAGAAATTCTATTATCGACTTAACTTGTGTCATTTTCAATTATATCTCGAAAACTATAGGGAAAACTATAGAAATTCAAGAAAAAAAATGTATTATTAAAACGGCTATTAGAAAATCCTAAAAATTATTTTCAAATTCCGAATTTTACCGCAAGGGGGCACAATTGACAAAGCGAGGCATAAAATTTAAGATTTCTCTAAAAAATTTTCATGCTATGACTTTAATAACATCATCAGAAAGCCTGAATAATTCAGCATAAGTTTTGTCTGAGGGTCAATGGCGTACCGGTCTTAATAATTTTTTGACAATAACTCTAAAACGGGGCGAAGATATCGAACTCTGGTTGTCGCGTTTTCTCTAGCAAATTTAATCTATTTTCCGATTATGTCATCAAAATTATTCTGTATGATTTGAATTTTCGTGGCAAAATTGAAAAACTGTTATTATTGCGAACTGCGCCCTCTAGCAATTTTATTTAAAACTGTCGAGTGCCGATGGATACAGTATTTGAAAACCCTGACATTTTTCTTACAAACAAGTCTGAGTTTGCTATAATCAGATAAGTCGTTTAGAAAATATAGTCATTTGAATTATTAGGCATTCAGGAACTTCTCCTTGTCTTATTAAGATCGGTCGCTAAGGAGTCTCAGACAAAACTTATGCGGAATTATTCAGGCTTTCTAATGATGTTATTGAAGTCACAATTTTATATGAAAATTTTCGGAGAAATCTTGAATTTTATGCCTCGCCCTGTCAATTACGCTCCCTTGCGGTGAAATTCAGAACTTAACAATAATTTCCAGGATTTTCTCATAGCCGTTTTTGTAATAAAAAAAATTTTCCCAAATTTCTATACACAATAGTTTTCGAAATATGGCCGCGAACCAGGCTTAATGAAACAGTCTGTATTTACCGTATTTAAAAGCTAATTTTTTGTGATGATTATTTCAAAATTTCTGATTTCCATTATTTTATTCTCATTTTGTAAATAAAATAGTGTTTACTATTCGAGATAAATTAAAACATAAAAAAAATAAGTACACGCACAAATCGAATCAGAAGCGTTCGTAATTATTTGACTGTTTGTATGTTTTGTTAATTGATTACCTAACTCAGGAGCACAAAATTTTTAATTATCAGTAATAAATAGCACAAAATTATACAGTGATAAAAATGTCAAATTATTGAAGTGGGTAAGGCCACGTGAAGTCGGTTTTTGTTAATAACTTTTTAAATATACTAACACAAGATCTATAATTATCAGCAATAAATAGCACAAAATTAGCATAAAAATTCTAGATAAAATATTTTTCAATTTGTCAACTGGGTACGGTCAACTTTGCAAAATTCAGTGAATTCTTTTTGGAAATGTTCTTTAGACTTTTTTGGTACCTAATAAACACTGAGTTCTTGGGCTCCATCAAAGAATTCTTGAGTAATAGACTCAACTTCTTCTATTTTCGACACTTTTTCGAGTGAAACAAAAAAATAAACAACAGATAACCTTTATTGAAACTTTAAACTTATTGACAGTATATTTTTAAAATCAAAGAATGGTGAGAATTTAAGGAATATTATTAGAGATTAGAATCTAAACGCAAACCCTGTAAACTTATAAATTAAATTGTATAATTTTATTACAACGACTCTATATTGCAAGTAATAACAATTTTTTGTGCTTCTAGTTGGTCTATTAGCGTTAACTAACTACTGGTAAAATAATTATGTACCTACTTACTAAAAGCGTTAAGCCCAACTTTGATCACAAGACAATTATACTCAATGCATTTTGTACTAACAATTTATTTTAAGTTTTTTGGTTACCGTTGTAAAATGTAATGTAAAACAAAAAAGTTTCACGAAAGTAAAAAAATCTGACATGGCCTTTTGTTTAAAATAAAATCTAAAGTGCTCCAGGATAATTTACTTTATTCTAGCGCATGATATTAATTTCCGTTCGTTTGTAAACTTTTCAATTTCATTTAGTCAAACCAAAAGATTTAATTTTAAAAGCAATTTTTAATTAAATTTCAAGATTTTTAATTCTTTATTCTTATTGAGTTTAAAATCTGTAAAATGTAAACTAAATTAATGAAATAAATGTTGAGAGAAGATAGAACAGTTATAAACAGCTGGCTGATGTAGGTTATAAGATACGCAATAAGGTCACTGATCAGATAAGAAAAAAAGTATTTGGAAATGACAGAAAAGAGAAAATACATGTATAAGAGAATATGATGATGTAAGGTGCAGAAATTAGAGAGTGAAATAAATGAAGAAAAACTAGAAATGATACAATAAAGTGAGTGGAGTTGGGCACTAGATTTGGAGAGAGAAATACCACGATATCTAATAGAAGAAAAAATGAAACTAGAGAAAATAAGAGTAAAATTTGAAAGAAAAGCGATATGGTCCGAGAAAAGAATGAGTGATAGAAAGGATAATGAAATTCTGAATAAATGTTGAATGCAGATGGAATTACAAAAAATAAAACACCAAGAAGAAACGAAAAACACCAAGAGAAGATGATATTACGCGAGAGAAAAAGTAAGAAGATTCAGAAGATGTAACGCTTGTAGTTCACAAATAATAAAAAAAATAAATGAGAGTGACGGCTCTAGCAATACAACCTAGAAAAGAAAGAAACAATACTATTTGGCTCGAAATTCATGGAAGATCCCGTATTTGTAAGAGTTAGCACAGCAGTACCCGGCTTAGTCGATGAGTTGGGAAAGTCCTTAAACAAGCTAAAAGAAATAAACTGCTGCGTAACGAAGCGCCACCTGGTGGGTAATAGAAAAAATAAAACCGACCAATAGGAATTCAATAGGTTTTACTTAATGTCTACTACGCTAAAACGAACACACATCAGAGAGACAAATAGACATGTAAATATAGCAAATACAACTTAAAATACTAGGAGAATCTGTGAGAAGTAAGAGATTCTGTCGCACAAAACTTAGGGGCGTTAGCAACAACAAATTAATTAGAGTTCGCAATCAAATATGTCTAAATTCAGTTAAGCTTTTGTTTGTTACAGTTAGCGTACCAATTTAAGATTGGTGATTAAAGAAACTCGACGTACACACGTCACTTACACACGATGACTTAAAAACTAGAATTAAACTTGGACTAGTACGTTAAGTAGCTCCCGCCAACCCAAAAAAGCCTTTTGTTTTAGTTTCACCCACTTTATCTTAAGTGCCCCAGCTCTGATGGAGCTAGTGAAAACAAAACCAAACTTTGGGATTTGTATTAACCCCAAAAAAAAAAAAAAATAATTAATAATTAAAAAAAATTTTTTTTTAAAAAAAATTGTTTTACTCCCAAATCTTTTAAATTAAATGTTTTTTTAAAAAAAAAATTTATTTTTTTTTTTTTAAATTTATTTTATATTGGGATTTTTTTTTCTAAACAAAAGTTGTTAACTGTTTTAAAAAATCCATAGCTACAGGATTCCTTTAACTCTTTCCGGTACAGAAATTTCGCTACAAAATTAACGTCAGAGGTATGTGAAAATTTTTATTAGAAAAATAAAAAAAAAAAGTATTATACTGTAATAAGTGAACACAAATAAACATGTTTTGATACTGTTAAAAATAAGTATAACAATAACTTTGAAAATATAGGGAGGTTTAAATTTTGAACCACCATGATTTATTTGCGATGGTAAGACTGGAAGCAACTTTTTAATTTTCCTAAACACAGTGGAACATTGCAAACACTACATTGCCAATTAGTTCTGATATCTTTGTTTTTCGTACTACAGAAAGCGCAACGCCTTCGAGTTGTTCTGATTGGTTGATGGGTGCTGCTAGTTAGTCTTATGCTCTCTGAAACTGATGGTTTATGTTTTTTATGGAAACTGATAAGGCAATTGGAATAGACATTGAGGTCACTAAAGTGTCAGCCACAAGACCATTAGAAACATCTCGTCGAAACTCTTTCAAAGTTTGAGAATTTCCATTCAACAGCTTGAAGATTATATACGCATTTACAACAGCAGCGTCTACGAAAAAGAAGAAAATTCTATGCCACCATTTGTGACTTTTCCTGTCTATCGCGTAACATGAACGTAGTTGATCAAATTTATCTACAAAATTCATGTTTTTGTTATAGTCTGTCAAAATTACTGGACAAGGTACTTGTATCACACTTCCATTTTTTTCTCTTCTTCTCACTTCCGTAATGCTGTTAGGATCATGATAATTTGATAGCAAATGTACGCATCTCTTATCTCGCCATTTCATTGCCGCTAAACCTGTATTACTAGTATACCAATCGTACTCTCCACGATTCAAATCTTTATCAGACTTAAATAGTGGCAGATTCTTTCTAGAAACGTTTACAGTTCCACATGCAAAAAGACCAATATTTCTTAAATGTTCAATAAGAGGAACTGACGTAAAGAAATTATCAAAAAACACCCTGTGGTTTTTGTGAGTGATATTAGCTGTTAGACTTTTCACAACCCTTGCACCCAAATTTTTTTCAACACTGTTCTCTGATTTACCAGTGTAAATTTCAAAATTGGAACAATATCCCGTCTGATCTGCCAGTACCCAGACCTTATACCCTCGTTTGATCGGTTTCTTTGGCAAATATTGTTTGAGGGTTGATCTACCTTTATATTTAATCATTGATTCGTCTACGGCAACATTGGCATGAAGAAGAAGACATTCTCTAAACGTTTTTTTTAGAAGCTCCAAAATGGTCTTACTTTATAAAGTTTGTCAAAAGTGGCATCTTCGCGTTTTGGCATTACACTATTGTCGTTCAAATGTAGGTGAGAAAGAAGCCAGCCGAAACGATGTAATTTCATCAACTTACTGATGTAAGGATCGTGTAGGTCTGGAGATGTGCTCCAGTGATCTCTGTAACTGGGGTATTGCTTGATGCCCATCAAAAGATTTATACCAAGAAATGTTTTTATTTCGTTGGCATTAGTTTTTATATAATGCTTTCCTTTTCGTAGTGATTCTTGTTCTGAATATAGGTTGGTTTGAAAAACTATGTAATCGACAATTTCGTCAGTGATAAATAAATTAAAAATTTCAATTGGGTTTGGCTTGTCAAGATTTTTAATAAATTGTGGGAGTCCAGATTGAGAAGTAAAAGTGGGAGCTGGGGTGACATCAGCACTATTTTTCTCCAAGTAGTTGATTTTATACGAAGCAATTTATTAGACAACTGGGCCAAAGGAATATTATCTTCCGAATCCCAATCTGCCTCAGAATCGTCTACTGCAGGTAAAACAAAATCATCTTCAGGCAAAATAAAATTCTCATGGAAATTCGACGTAGATGCCACGTCATTCAAAAAGCTCCCGTTGCCCGGAATATTTTCTATACCGCCGTCACTATCGTTTTCTGAATCGGAATTGGATGGAATTGAAGCAATATCATCCGGAAATTTATATAATTCTTCATAAAATTCATTTTCAGTCATATCGACCAATTTGAAAGGTAACGGCTCACGTCGTGTATTCATTGTCGAATAGCACGGTGGTATAATTTATCAACTATAGATTTACGGAAGCTAAAACATAATAATTGAAACTAAATTATTGTAAATTTTTAGTGTACTACCTTTGTTAGGGTCTAGAGAAAATGTACTTCTAATCTTAGACCATCGAAACAAACCAAGACTTAAAAATAAAACAATTTTGAACTTATAAACACACTTGTTATTCACGTTACAATAAATTCCTGTTGAAACATGCAAGCAGGCCGGGGTGGGAAAATCGCGCGAATTATCTAAAGAGGAATGGCGTAATGAGCCCTACGCGCACATGGTTTAAATTGTAAACCCGAGTATAACTGGAACAAATACATTTATAAAGTGGTATACTTTTAGTACCTCCGTACAACAAAGGTATAAAATTAGGTGGTTTAATTTGTAATCCACCGTACCTGAAAGAGTTAAGGAGGACTAGCCGACAAAGCTCGGAAAACATATATAGTCCTTCAAACTAGCAGGTAGTCGTCACGTTTTTATAGCGAAGGGTTCCTTAATTACTCGTTCCAGCACCCCCAGGAATTATCCAGATGGTAATATAAAAGTAGAGTATGAGGTCAAGACACTTGCTAAAGCATACATTGTAATTAGAATTAATACAACCACGAGACATACAAAAAAAAATAGCAAAAGAAATCACTTACGGCGAAAGCGGTCGGTTTTATATTTACACACCAATTTAACTTGGAATTATTGAACCCACATTAATATTTTTAGCGTAAACTTTTAGCTTCACAAAGCACGCCGACAAGCGCCCAATAGAAGGAAAATCACAAGATGTCCGCTTGTCGTCTCGATAAATTTTGTGAATAATCAATCCACCAAATCGTAACGTGTGCGCCAAATTCGATTTTTGTCGTAACGTGCAAGTCACCACAACCGTTACTAAAAAGGCTTGCGACCTACGTTCGGGTTATAGCAATTTGAACCGTAACAAAGAAAGAAAGATGAAAGCGGAAATAACACAAAAAGGAAGATGCAATATGGAATACTTAAATATAATAGTGGAATTAATACCAAGTACGTAACATGAGGACTAACTAACATGTAATAAATACTAGAAGAAAAAATACATAAAAAGAAGCAGAAAAACTGCCTAGCACCAAGAAAGAAATGTTATCAAAAAAATCGTAATAATCGTAACTAATGACGAAAGATTCAATTTCAAATTAATCAAATGTTTGTTTGGAAAAAAATGCGTAAAATATGTGGGACATTTAATTGCAATGAATAGAGCTTTGCCATCTCAATAAAATTTAGTTTGAATCAGAAATCTTTGAAGTGATCATAAACTCTTACGGAATCACAAGGCTCAACATATTTCTGAACATCCTCAAAATGAAGCGCAACAATTGATGTTGCTTTGTCGGTTTAACTGCAGTTGTAAAGGGGCAAGTTTTTAAATAATTTGTTTTTTACTTATCTTACTAAAGGAAATTAGAAGCTAATCGATATGTGAAATCAAGTTGCTCAGTATGCGCCATTCCATTTTCAGTTAGCTGAAAGTAACTAACTACAATAAATTCACAAAAAAATTACCATGCGACAACAAAATTTTAGTAAGTTAAATTTTCGCTATGTGACGTCTAGGTAAAATGAATTGTCATAGTAAACTAATCTAACAAGACGTATTACACATATTTCCGTTCAACTTATTTAATAATCCTAACATTACACGCGTCTAAAATTTAACGCTTTTTCGTATGTTGATATCAATACTGGTTTTACACTTTTCTAGAAGATTTTCAAAAGCAAGAGTTCATCTAAGAGGTAATCAGTGTCTAAACATAAGTTGATGTTGACAATATGAGAATTAGATCTTTATTCTGTATTTATGCGTTGACAAACACACTTCGAAGTTGAAATGTTTCATTCAAGAACGCAATTGTGAAAGGTCAAATTCTTAATGTATTCAACTAATGTTTCGAGTGTTGAAATAATTTTCAGTTCATTTTCCACGCATAAAATCACGTTCATTACGTACCAGTAAGTAAGGCGTTGTTTTAGACACTCACTAAAATCTACTCCAATTCCGTATTTACTTGCATTTTAGTTACACAATTGTCTAGTTTTATATTAAAATTGGTATTACAATACATCTTTCTGCCTCCTTTTAAATTTTTATCCTATCTCCAACCAATACAAAACGCAAATATTTCAAGAAAGTGGAAGAAGAACTTGTGGTCTTAACTTATCATAACTGAAAGATTGGTATTAACACATATGCTTCCTTTTTATTTTATAAAATTTGTTTAAATTGTTTTATTAATTGGTTAGTGTTAGCCATACCAGAGCAATTGAATTGTGGACACAACAATTATTTTTATTTATTATATACAGGGTGTTTTTAAATATCATGTACAAACAAAAGGAGGTGATTCTTTGGCTTATTTTATGACTAAAACATTATATAAACATAGGTCCGCAAACGCTTCCTTAGCAGACTGCAGGGTGTTAAAGTTTCAATTTATTTCAAGTTTTTTGTTTATGGTTCTTGCAGTTCTTGAGATATTAAGTTCAAATTTGGTATGTAAGTTAGACTCTAGGGGTGACATCTTCTGACAAGTCAGAGGACCGTGAGAATTATACCGGGTGATACTTTTTTAGAGGGGTATGTTACTTTTTCTGCCCTGAACTTTTCTGTGGTGTACCGCTTTAGATTCTAAACTAAAAAATGAGTTATCTGTTTTGTTTAGAAACTTTTTCGTCTTTTGCAGTTTTTTCTTATCTGTAATCGTTTTCGACAAGAAAAAATATTAGAAAAATACCTAACAAAATTAAATTTTTTAAAAGTGGTCTAGTAAGCTGTGGATTTATTTGAATGATCTTTGATTTTTAATAATATCAATTAATAATAGTTGTCACTTCAGTAAAATTTAATTGTAGTAAACTGTATAAGGGTAAATACTACTAAGTGTAAGGTGTAAATACTACTAATAGCCGCTGAAAAGTATCACGTATCAGAAGCCTAGCTTACATACCAAAATTTAAACTCAATATCTTAATAACTGCAGAAGCCATAGACAAGAAACTTGAAAAAAAATTTTAACACTCTATAGTCCGCTAAGGAAGCGTTTGCCGACCTATGTTTATATGATATTTTAGTCATAAAATAAGTCAAAGTATTACCTCCTTACGTTTGTACATGATATTTAGAAACACCCTAAATATTATATGGTAGGAAACAATGAGAAAATGAAAGATAAGGGAAGTTATACTATGATCAATTGAGGAGATATAGAGAGGAGCAAAGTATAAGATAAAAGTGTGGAGGAGTTAGAAACTGAAATTTTGACAAGAAGGTTGTTGAAACAGGGGTGTCCATTAAGAGGAGATTCAAAAATACCAGCCAGAAGGAATAAAGATAGGAAGGAAGTTTGTACTATTATTTGCGTATGCAGACGACATAATGATTCTAACAAAGAAAGTGAAATAAATGAGAGAGCTAATAAGAGCAACCAGAAAATATCTGGAAGGAAAAAAACTGGAGGCTAATGTGAAAAAACAAAAATTATGGAATTCAAAAAAAAGGTAGAGGAAACGAAGTTAAACGGTGATAGAGAGAGGAGGAGATAGAAAAGGTAGATAGATTTAGGTAACTGAGATACAATCTCAGTATAACAAACCAGATAAAAAAATTACGCCAAGAAAAAAATAGAATCATTGGACCAGCATGGGGAATTGGAGAAAGGTTATTTGCAATAGATATGGGGAAAATTGTTAAAAAACGTGATGATGTACGGAGCGGAGATCTCGAAATGAAAGGACCGGAAGGAATTAGAAAAAATTCAAGACAAATACTGGAGATAGACGCTGGATTAGATCACAAAGCAAAATAAGCTCATATATTCATATCCAATTTTCATTCGTTTCAGAGGTTATTAGATTTTTATTTTTAAAAAGTGAATCAAGTAAAATTTGACCCGTTGTTCTAAACGTCAATTTAAAATGTAAATGTAAAAAGCAACAGTTAAAGTTTTTTTATGATACAAAAATAGCCAAAGGCAGAAGACAAGGGCGAGGGTAAAGAAAATAATATATCACAATAGATATTACAACTTAAGAGTAAATTAGATAGAGTTTCAAGGTACCTAACAACGGAGAGGAAGAGTGCTACCTGTTTGGTGGAAATTATTTTTTTTATGCGTAAATTATTTTCCCTCATTGAAGTATTTGTTTTTAGTAGGTTATACTGTATTTTTAAGTAGACTTCGTTTGCGTTAAAAAGCACATCTGGTGTTGACCCACGGCCGGCAATAATTAATTCCTAGCCCTTTGATATTTTCAAATCTCTTGCGGTCACAGTTAAACTTGAAAGAAATGATTATTCCAATAGTTTTTATCAAAGGTTCTAATAGAAGTCTAAGTCACATTAAACCACCTTGCTGCATTTACTCGATAAACCCCTTGTTTGTTCCATGACAAGCGTAAAAGTCGTTTGGTTTTTAAACATAAAGTTTCTCAGTTAATTTAGTCTAGACTCATTAATAAACTTACAACTACGGTTTTTGTTAACTTATTAATTTTTTTTGCAGTGTTCTTTGTATATGTAGAAATCGGGAAAGGGAGATGCGCTCCCGAGTTTGTATATGTATAAATATTTAAAATTGGTCTGTAAGTAGTCAGTAAGTCGGTAGTCAATAAGCAGATTAACAACGACGTACTATGTACACAACAACAAGAACCAAATCTGTAGCGGATTAAAATTGTTAACTCCTTAACAATCGCTAATTATCGAGTAGTATGCGTGAAAGTTCTTCGATTAAAGTGATATTTATGAAACACTGCGTTTTTCCGGATTTTTTTATAAACATTTGTGTACATTTACAAAAATCTGAGCGGCGCCCAGTAAAACATCGAATCTGACGCGTGATAAGGACCTTTTAGTTATTAGTGCAGGTAAGTGAACGACATCTTTCTAGACCCCGCACTCACCGTTAAGTTAGCTAGGCACTTTGTGACGCCGTGTTGCGTTTCAAGTTACATGGCGTAATAAGAACGTAGGAGAAAATAAAAAATAGCAAGAAAAATAGTGCAGAATATGCGGGGAAAGGTAGGAAAAATAACATCTCACGAAATAATGCGGAGAGTTATGAAGGGTAGTAAGAGGGAGGAAGACACTACTTGGGAAAAAATGGGAAGAAGTAGAATGGATGAATGAGGTGGTAGAAAAAAGAAGATAGGAAAAATAATAAAAATTAATTGTTTGCCTGTATTTGTTTAGTTTGATGATAACTAAATCAATTGTTAATTTGAAAAAAAGACAAATAAAGTTTGATTTGAATCAATTTTATACAGTGACTTCAACTTTACCAATCACATTGTTTCGACCACTTCTCCTTTCTTTGTTGAGTTTAAAGAAGAAGTATATACTAACCTAGAGTTTTAAATATAGTGAATTTTGTTAATCACAAGTCAACCATAAAAACTTTTGTATACATTTGACTCTCCTTTATAATGCTTGACGTGCTAAACATTTCCTCGCATGTTCATATTTTCTAATTTTTCAAATTTATCAATGTAATAAAAAATTTACCTAATTAGTAATAAATGGTGAAAGTGCACTTAGAGTATCTGCGTTACTAATTCTAAGACTATCACAAAGGCATGTACTTTCAATGAAATAGCAAGTCGTTGTTGAGCCAACAGTCTAGATAGTGTTTGTTATATTTGGGGCGAGTTTGTTATAATGAAACATCAAAGAATCATAACAGATTTCGGGACAAAAGTTTACTTTCCTTACTTTGGAGTGAAGCTTGGGCACTAGCAAAAGCTTGGGTACCAAACAAAGTTATTTACGTTTATGTAGAGGATTTAAGGAAGTGGTCGTGTTAAAAAGTAATTGTTTAGATTTGTTTTCCATGGTATGGAAGGAACAAAAAATGACTACTACTTTTGCAGCATCATTTTTAGTGGCTACAATTCCAAGAATAAAAAGTTATTTCATATCCGAATCTTTAATCAGCACTACGTCCAGTTCTTCATGATTAACATGGACCCATCGAAACCATTACAATAAATCTTTCCTGTACTAGTAGCGAATCTGAATGCGAAGTACCTAATGCTGAGTCTAACCATGAGTTTGAGAGCATGAAGCCTCCGTTGCATAAAAAACGTTATAAGAAAAATATTTCTTGAGTGCAGGAACTTCTTATTGTAGGTGACCAGCAAGGAAAAAGCTTCTTATTTTGAACAAAAATGTAACTGTACTGTGACTAAATATTCTGGTTAGTAGAAGCATTTAAGATAAAGTACAATAAACAAAAATACTTGAAGATGTTTGGGAAGTTACTCGGAGTGGATTCACAAAATTTTTTTATTTTTTGTGTCAATGTAAAGCACGGATACAGCATTGGACACCTGAGAGCAAGGACGTTCTGCGTATGAGTTCGGTGAATTCCAAAAAATACGCGCCCACTACTGTACATCAAATTAAGACTTGTTACGGTTTATTTGTAAACGAACTAAAAAATAAATATATAGCAGTGCTAGAAGGCTTGCCGGCAGCTCTTCTTAGTCAAAAGTGGTCGTAGGCTAATTAAGAATCGTTCAACATAAAAGTTTCTACACTGCACAAATAATTTATAAAGCGCCACCTAGGATTACGTACAAGAAATATCTAGAGCCACTAGAAACTCATAGACACAGAAACAAACTGTACGTGGATAGATATATGTATATTATTATAGCGACACATAGAAACATATCGACACAACAACACATAATATCATTTAGAATAAATAGGAAAATATAGTTATAAAATAATAATGATTCACGAGAGCGAGTTAAAGCTTGAATACAAATTCAAGGCACAAACGCCCTAAATAAGTTAACGTATTTGACAGTCGTAGCACCGATTAATCCCTACTAGCGATTCACTGAGTTCGCGTGGCAAATATTGTTTAAATTGTATTTGGTAACAATAACGGAGAGTACCGGACCTTGACCAATTATTTAAATAGATTAAAAGCGCACAAAAATTGATCAGGTACTTTGAAAGACGTTTCTAATTCACAAAATTATCTATGCAGCGCCAAAAAGGTACGTTGTTAAACTTACGGCTACGGTACGTATACATAGGAAGCAACAAAATTTATAAATGACATGCATAAAAGAATTAACTTAGCTTGTATAACTAGAAAGTTTTAGGTGTTCGACAGTTAATCGGCAGATGTGACAGTTTCCGTATCCAAATCTAATATTTTATTATTCAATAAAGAAAAAGGAAAAGCCAAAATTAACTTCGCTGATAACAGTTTCTAAACTGCTTACAAAGAACCAGATAAACGGCTTATCTTGGGTAGTGTTTTTGACCCGAGGAGGTTTCAAAACAGATGGAAATTCCAACGTTGGAATTATAACCAGACCCACTTCAATATTTTATAGTTTTTAGATTATTATCCATGCCAGCATAACCTTAATTAAATATCTATGGATTAATTAAAAACGAAATACGTCTGCGATGAACAGCAGAAGAAGCCAAAGGGGAAAACCCACAGAAGAAAAAAAAGGTGCCTGCAATTAATAGAACCCGTGAGAGTAAATATTTTATTAAAACAAAGAAAAACCAACAGAAAACACCAAAAACTGCACCAAAAACTTGACTCGGACACGTGTTTCAACGCTGACGATAACAGCTTAGCTGTTGAAACACGTGTCCGAGTCAAGGTTTTGGTGTAGTTTTTGGTGTTTTCTGTTGGTTAAATAGACGCTGCAGTTGGTGTTCCTTTCCTTTGAAAACAAAGGAAAATAAAAAAGGTACTAACACAGGAACAGTAGTCGAAGACTTATTTCCTAATTTGAATGGGATGATTTTACTTTAATCAATATAACAAAACACATGTCTAATTGTTCAATTTTTAGACAACATTTTTCATGTACATCTTTTTGCTACAGTCAGCAAATCGGAAACGAGATATAACCTTTGCGAGCAAATGCAGATAAACTATCAAAACCGGCAATTTTAAATAACCAAAATCCCCAAAAGATTTTCCAATTCAAAGATCATATCTAAACGACTTTCTATACTGTAGGGAGAAATTGGTCTATAAATCAATTATTTGCGAAATAATACCGTTAAAGCTCTATCAAAATCTGAACCTTGTTTACAATATTTGTGTCAAAAATTTCCTGGTTTGTCAGAAACAAAGTTAAAAAAAGACATAGTTGTTGGCCGTGACATTTAAAAACTTATTCGAGACATTATACATTTTTCCCTAGTTCGATCTAGAATTAAATTTTCTACAATTTCGTGTAAACAAAAGTTTGCACATTGTGAATCGGGCTTAAGGGTATCATTTACAATTCTAACAGCAGGTAGTCTCAGCAGGGGTTATCTTATAGAAGGACTGTAGAGTGAATTATTACACTAAGCACGTTTTAGAAAATAGGTAATTTACGTTGCTTACTTAATTTTTTTCTTTAAAGAATATATTTGAAGGTATCGCTAATTAAACACCATAGCTCGATTAATTATCGAATCAAAATTTTGTTTAGGAAATGTTTACAAAATAAAATTAGAAATAATTTTGATTTAAAAAACGTCTACAAGCAATAACTTTTAAATTAAATCAAAAACTAAACATGGTTATTTGGGTTGACTGATTATTACTTATTTTTAAATAAATCTAACCTACTAATTATTGTAAGTTATTAAAAAAATCATTAAACTCTCTATTCATAATATTTAGTCCTTACAAAATGTATATTTTATGACGTTTCATTTTTTTCTGTAGTTAATATAAAAGTGAAAATAAAAACTAAGGCAATTCTTATTGTCAACGTATATATTTAGTTTTTGACAAGAATTTATTACATAATTATAATTAAGATACCAAGTTATAGTTTAAAATTAAATGAAAACTTTTTTTTTAAATAAAGGTATTACTATATAAATAAATATAAGAAATCAATAATGGGTGTGACCTCCATTATTATTGATACATTCTTGGAGGCGTCTGCTCATTGACGCTATCAAGGTATCAATATAATTAATATTAATCGTTTCCCATGCGGTATCAATGGCTGCAATTAGTGCATTACGGTTTACTGGTATAAAATTTGGCCCTTGTTGTCTTCGGATAACAGCAAGTATTCGAGCCCAAACATTTTCGATAATGTTAAAATCTGGGCTTTTTGCTGGCCAGGGTAACAGCTCCAAGTTATTTGCTTGTATCCAGTTGCGCACAACCTGCGAAGTATAGGGTCATCATATCCCGATAGTTAATTATCGAATGTTCCAAGAAAATATGTGTAAATAGTAAATGGAATCTACTAACGTAACGTTAAGTCGTTAATTATAGTTACATAACTCTCCTTTCATAAGATATAGTTCATATTAATATGCTTATTGTAAAGCTTCGTACACACCTGAACAACAAACCGAGGAACAAACAGAACAACGAACCGAACGGCAATCGGAACATTAATTTGGACGGTGCTACGTACGAATTTTAGAACAGATTCGCAAGTCCTGATTGTTCCACGAACGGTTTGCGGCGTTCCCGCAACTTGTCGGTTTTTTCTCCGACATCAAAGAAAATGCGCGCGAATGCGTTTGCAGGTTTGGACGAATCTAAACAAAACGGCGAACAAACTTATGCGGGAGAATTAAATTATTTATTTTTGTCCTCCCTTTTGTGGGTTTGTTGTGTTTTAGGTAATATTATGGAGTTGACAGAAGAAAAATGTTTTAAATTAATCAGTGTTTAAGAATGCAAGAAAAAATGATGTCCCTATTAGCATCATTTGGGCAGGAAATTTCCAAAATAAAAAAAAAACAAAGTAAATTATAATCTTTTACTCTTCTTTGTGCGTAAACATTTGGTTGGCACTATTTTCTTGTTTTCCGCAATTTTCTCTTCTCAATAAAAAATATATATGAACTGAAAACTACTGAAAATAATTATGGAACAGCACAAACGTTCCGTTTGTTGTTCGGATTGTGGAAATCATAAAAGATCGTTTGTCGTTCTGTTTGACTTTCGGTTCGTTGTTATGTTTGTTGCTCGGTTTGTTGTTCAGGTGTGTACGAAACTTAACAACTTAAGCAACAATTTTTGGCGAATAAAGATTAGTTTGTGATGTAATATTAAAAACACAAATTTATATCATATCAAATTTATGACAACTTAAAACCAAGAACTTGTATGTTATTGCTAAGAAATTATTAACGAAAAAGCGCAATTGCAGTGTAAATATTTATAATTAGATATTTTCGAAAGTTTATAAGTCCTCTATTGTAATCTTAATACTTAAAAGAAAATTCTGTCCATAAGCATTATAAGGAAATGGCTTTTACTTTATGAATAAGTTTCAATAACAATAGAATATCCTTGCTTGTTTAATTTACTTCCTTTGAGTCATATTGCTCTAAGGGTTGTTACATTGGTCATTAGAAGTATGTAATAAATAAACAATTACCTACTGTTTGAGAAGGGGTAGTGTGAACCAATAAATAAAGTAAGAAATGTAAATTCCATTTTAGTTTAAAATTTCAAGTGTTGTGAAAATGCCACCTCATCTCGGTGCTGATTTGAAAGCGCGGATTGTTTTGGAATTAGCGGCGGGCCGTAGCGTGCGTGAAAGTTCACGTATGTTAGATATACCAAAAAGCACCGTAGGGCATGACCGAGTAAAATGGCCCCTATTCATACTTCGCGGGTTGTGCGCAATTGGATACGAGAAAATAACTTGGAGCTGTTACCCTGGCCAGCAAAAGCCCAGATTTTAACATTATCGAAAATGTTTGGGCTCGAATACTTGCTGTTATCCGAAGACAACAAGGGCCAAATTTTATACCAGTAAACCGTAATGCACTAATTGCAGCCATTGATACCGCATGGGAAACGATTAATATTAATTATATTGATACCTTGATAGCGTCAATGAGCAGACGCCTCCAAGAATGTATCAATAATAATGGAGGTCACACCCATTATTGATTTCTTATATTTATTTATATAGTAATACCTTTAATTAAAAAAAAGTTTTCATTTAATTTTAAACTATAACTTGGTATCTTAATTATAATTATGTAATAAATTCTTGTCAAAAAACTAAATATATACGTTGACAATAAGAATTGCCTTAGTTTTTATTTTCACTTTTATATTAACTACAGAAAAAATGAAACGTCATAAAATATACATTTTGTAAGGACTAAATATTATGAATAGAGAGTTTAATGATTTTTTTTAATAACTTACAATAATTAGTAGGTTAGATTTATTTAAAAATAAGTAATAATCAGTCAACCCAAATAACCATGTTTAGTTTTTGATTTAATTTAAAAGTTATTGCTTGTAGACGTTTTTTAAATCAAAATTATTTCTAATTTTATTTTGTAAACATTTCCTAAACAAAATTTTGATTCGATAATTAATCGAGCTATGGTGTTTAATTAGCGATACCTTCAAATATATTCTTTAAAGAAAAAATTAAGTAAGCAACGTAAATTACCTATTTTCTAAAACGTGCTTAGTGTAATGATTCATTCTACAGTCCTTCTATAAGATAACCCTTGCTGAGACTACCTGCTGTTAGAATTGTAAATGATACCCTTAAGCCCTCTTCACAATGTGCAAACTTTTGTTTACAGAAATTGTAGTGTCTAAGTTTTAAATTTCATGAGTGTACATGTATATCTACCAAAAATCAACTGTTACACATGAAACTCGATTTTATCAAAAATTACAAATCAACAGTCAGTGAAAAATTAAGTTAGCGATGAAATGCAAACCTCTTTAGTTTAGTGTTGTCACGGTTGTGTTAGAAATTGTACAATCTATCAAAAGTTTATTGTCTAATTGTATTAGCAATAATGTGTGAGTTTTGGACCGCAGAAATAATTAGCATTATTTATTTCACCGAAAAATTGAATGAAAAGTTATTGGCAACTTATAATTAAAAGAAAGACGACAAATAGCAGATAACGTTGGAGGTTTAAAAATCCTTGTACATAAGGTGTTACGAAAAAACAAATTCCATTCTTACTGACCACTACACTATGTCAATATCTCATAAAACACAGATTTTGAATAATGACATGTTTACTAGAAATTCTTCTCAAACTTAACATTCTCAGTTTATTCCAAAACGGACAGGTGTATGTTCTGATACTATCATATACAAAACAAAAGATAATGGTTGTGAGCAATTGATAAATAGTAGAGAAAAAAGTAATTGAAAGGGTTAAACTTTGAAGAAAGTTTTTCTTAAATATGTTTGGTTGGTCTGTAAATTAACTAATTACAAGAGAATAAAATTAGTGATTGTGATGGTTTACAATGCATTATTCTGTATCAGATTGTATTGTACTGCATAATATTTAGCACGATACCATAACATTAAATTTATTTTCGATTGGTCGTAATTACAGAAGAGGTAAATAATTAAAATTATATTGAATATCACGTCAAGCATTAGGTTTTTTATAGTTTCACATAAAGTTTCCTTTAATCTTCTTAATTTCCATCAAGGGAATGGTATATATTTAATGAGTTTTACGCACGCAGATATTATATAATGGTGACGCGCTTCCTACATGATATCATCAATGTATTGAGGTTTAAATTTTTTAACTATTGACAATAAATTAATTTCGAATGTTGGCAATTTTTTTGAGTTTAGCAGTAATTATAATTTATATTGATGGCTTAATATGGTTCAATAAAGTATTAGTTTCTAAAATAAAAAATGTTTTATAGCTTCGTAGACGTATTAAGGCACAAGGAGACAATTAAATTTGATTATTTTGACACATTTTTAACTTCTCTACTAAGAAAGGGAAAATAAAATCTGTCGTTGAGCTTTTCCGTGACAATACCGCCAAAGAAATAATAATTTACTAATTGACAATTGTACAGGTTTTATTTTATTTAAAGGTACCACCCGTATAGAGTCGTATAGCGTGATATTCGAATTATATTTCTGATTTTAAAAAGTCGGGTTATTGAGCAGATTTTTTGATGGGAAATTAAAGAACAATGTAGATAGTAAATGGAAGTCATCTACTAGACCATTGATTACTTTGAACCTGTGGACATTGGACATTTATTATTTGCACAATGTCATTAATGAAAAAGAACCCAAGTTGGAAATTTTTTGATATAAAACTCCATGATTGATTGATGTTGAGAGTTGATGCCACATAATTTAAAAAACTAGAAAGATTTGTAATTGTTGATCCCTATTTCAGAAGACCGTGCTGATTTAAGGACAATAGGTTAGTTATTTGAAGTGCAACTAGATTATATATAGAGAACTAAAATATTTTTGCAAGGATCTACACCATAACAACCACTGATCATAACAGCCACCCCGGTTTTTCTTATTTTATAACAGCCATTTTGGTCACAACGGGCACTAATAATATATGATTACAACGGCCAACTTGTTCACAACCGCCAACTTGTTTACAACTACCACTCTTTCAGTTGATTCTAACGGCCACCTTGATCACAACGACTAACTTTACAAGTTAATCATAAGGCCACCGTCCTCATTATCGTAACGGCCACTTTGATGACAACGCCTACCAACGCCAGCAGTGGAAAACGTCATACAACAATGACCACAACGGCCACCGTGATGACAACGACCAACTTTTCAAGTTCGTCATAACGCCCACCGTGATCACAACGGTCACTAAATTTAGTTGACAAAAATGCCCTGCAGCAATAATCACAACGCCAATTTTAAAATTGTAGTTTTGCCAAGACATTGTAATTCCGGAGGAAGCGTATCTGGGAAAACTGACTTTTCATCAGTACATACACATACAAAAGTTGAACTGTACTTACTTAACTATAACTTCAAATTTATATTTTCCGTCGACATAACCCTAAAGTATGACTTTACGTCCGTATGTCAGCACATAAAATGTCACTTTTTAAACGTCATCACTTTACGTCCGCAATTGCTTCACAACCGCATTGAACTTTTATCACGTATGTCGAGAGACCGGCTGTCTACATTGTGGGGTGTCAATGTTTTTACACGAGATGTCGTCAGACACACATTTTGCTTATATTGTGGGGTTTCTTTAGTACAGCACGTTGACTTTTCGAAGTTTTGATGAACAACAACAACAATTTTAATTTTCGTTTAACCTAAAATTTTTTCAGACTTTCAGTTATACCAGGTGTACCAAAAGTTAACTTTCTTATTTTAAATACAAACCTATAATTCCATTTACATGAATCGATTGACCATGGTAATAGTTAACGAAAAAATGTGTACCCGCAAACCAGTTTAAATTATAAAATTAAATTTATGAAGCACTTGGCTGGAAATCCAGGTTTACGCCTATGTCCTTGTTACGTTGTAACTTTTATTTTATCTTTTATTAATTTTTCCTATTACATTAAACGATTTTAATGTACATACTTTGTAGTGGAAACTGTATATATTTGTCTTTGATTTACCCCGTATATGTTTTCTGCATTTATTTAATTCTATGGAATGCACTCATCTCTAGTACGAATGCGCAAAGCACTGGAGTTCCTGTGTGAATCTTTAACGCCATCTTGATGGTTACCATTTTTTCACAGTAAACGTGAAGCACTTATCTTCATTAAAAAAACCCAAACTTTATTTTGGTAACCTTATTTTTGTTAATATTTTTCTTATTTAATTGTGTTGTTTCGATTTAAGGTATTCAATCCTTTCTTTTCCTTCTTTTACCTGAAGTTTTACCTTTTACCTTAGTTTTTATCTTACCGTTAACTACATTCCGTATCGTCTATTGTGACAAACTCTTGCTGTATTTTCTTATATCACTAATGCAAGATTTTGAGTATACAAAAAAAATTAATTAAAGAACCAATTATCGATTTATTTATTTATCGCTTAAAAATCCAAGAAAGCACAATCAGAGAGGTCAACGCACATACTGTACTACGCTGCCTTCTATACATTACTTTTTTTTCTACGTTTAATTATTGTAATACGGTAAGTACTTTATTTATCTACATTCTCTGTTTAGTGTTTAGTTGTAAGTAAGTGTAAATTTTTATGGGGTATCCCGTTAATAAATAAATAAATAATGTAAAATAAAAAATAGAAATAAATTGTTTTAACGTTTTTGTTATACAGGGTGATTCAGCTAACCCGTTCATTAGAAGTTTATGGACTTCCCGTTGAAATATTTGTTTAAAAATTTGGAATAGGGGATTGCTCAAAAAGTTTTATTTAATTAAAATATTTCAGCTCTTTTAGCACTTCCGGTTATACCGGAAGTGGCTACCAACTTTCTTATTTTAAATGGAATGATATATTTTTTTGTATATTTGGATTCTATGCTAAAATCTGAGTTACTTTCATGTAGCACAACTTATATGAAAAATTAATAGTTTTTGAGATATTCTCACTTTTTTGAGAAAAATTGGTTTTGTAGTATTGTTTTCAAACGCTTGTCAATGATTGAAAAAGAAAGTTATAGTAACAAAATTTGGGATATACTTAGGAGGACTGTTAAGTTTTTAAATGATGTGTAATTTGACATTTCATTATTTACAGGGTGTTCAAAATGTTTGGCTAAATCTGACTAACTTCAACTACCCAAAAGTCAATTTTTTTAAATGGAACACCCTCTATTTTGTTGCTCTATGTGATGGAGAATTAATTGGTATTTCAATCTTTATAACGGTTCCTTATATCTATCTGTTACCATTTTCCTGCTATCGATGTATTTACATTCGACACACAATATTTCTCTATTTTATTAAATAATTTCTGACTAGTGGCTTGTGGAAATTAAAACAATGTTCCTTATTTATCAAACTTGTAAACGTCGACGTGACACATTATACAGGATATGGAAATCCACCAAGAATATTTGAATGAAGACATACTAAATTTATTTTTTATAGAAGAGCTGAAATATTTTAATTAAATAGAACTTTTGAGCAATCTCTTATTCCAAATTTTAATTCCATAAACTTCTAATGAACGGGTTAGCTGAATCACCCGGTATACCGTAAATGCGTGTAACCTTTTATAGAAAATTTATTTAAAAATTAAATTAATATTAAATGTGTATCCAACCATTATTTAAAATAAAAGTTTAAAATATTTAGTTTTACAAATCACATATTTACTCTCATTTACTATTTATTTGTATTGAACCCGTTAACTATTGTTTGTGTAATACATTTTATTTATTAATTATGTGTGTTTCGAAATTATTTATTTATCGTTGACTTTTTTTACATTCTGACCAAGAAATTAAAATGTAATGGCATCCCTAAACAACATCTATACGATATGAAAGTCAACCAATTAATAGGTAAGAATTTGTCCGATTGTTTTACATCTCATTTCGGTAAGTCTTATTATTTAAAAAAAATCTAAATTTAGAAGTGTACAAAGAGGACGTTACATCCTACCGGTGGTTTCATTTTGTACCATATAGGCACAGACAATTTTGAAATATCATAATCAAAAATGATCAAAAGGTTAATTTTTCTTACATCATTTGAGAGAAAACTGAATTTTAGAGTAGATTGCTTAACTATTTCCTATACCCAATTCCTATTCCTATCGAGTTATTCAATAAAAATCAAGAAATATTTCATAGTAAGTAGACGAGAAAAATTTCTTAGGTTATTCAAGTTATTACCTATGCCATGGAAACAAAACACAATCGGAATTAAGTTGGTGATAACATTCTGCCAAATTAAGAACGCGTTGTGATAAGCTAATTGTTTCATAAGTGTTGGACTTGTCAGAAACAAAGTATTGTTGCACAATCATCGTGTAAATCGGAATTTATTTCCATGGCAGAAGCAATAAATGAAGCAAAATGGTTGCGACAATTACTCGAAGAAATGCACATTACATTTAATTCGGAAACAATCCTGTATGAAGAAAATCAAGGATGTATTTAATTATTACGTGATGGCAAATTTTCATACAATACGAAACACATTGATACCAAATATAAGATGAAAAGAAATACTGTTAAGAAGAAAATAATTGAATGTGTTTATAACCCAAGCGAAGAGATGGTGGCATATTTATTAACTAAAACACTATCATCAATGAAACACAATCATTTCATTAATAAGTGTAATTTGTTGTGAACGAAGAAGAGTGTTGAATTTGAATTAACTTCTAGTTCATAAATTACGCTAAAGTTCACAAGATGTAATTATTTTATGTTTGTCTATGACAACGTATTTTTAATTAATTACTAGAGTCAAAAATATTTGCCATATTAAAAAGTATTCATTCAATTCCAAAATAAAGTTTATTGAACAATCTTTTATTTTGTGCAGTATTTTTGTACATAGAAGAGATTGTTGACATATGAACATTCTTCATATGGTGCTTGTGGCAGTGAGGAGTTAAGAAAGTCAAATGTGGAGGATATTGAAAATACCAGCTCTATTTTAGTTGTTTCTCTGCATGATACTAAGACAAGATAAAATCGAATATTCACAGTTATGACGGAAATGTCAGGAATTAATGAGATCAACTTGTACAGGAGATATGTAAGCTTGCGTCCAAAGCATGTCAACCACTCAAGATTCTTCATATATTATATGAACAACAAATGTACAGTGCAACCTGTAGGGATCCACAGTTTCTACAAGATGCCAATAAAAATTGCTCAATATTTGAAACTACCCAACTTAGAGAGTTACACTGGAGACTGCCTGCGTCGAACGTCAACTACTTTTCTTGCTGAGGGCGGCGTGGACATCAGAAAGCTCAAAACTCATGGTGAATGGCAACTAAACACGATCACTGAAGGCTACATAGAAGAAAGCATTTACAACAAAAGGACGACTAAAAAATAATAGTATAATGGGCAATTTTTTTTTATTTGAATAAAGAAAAAAGTCTTAATTTTTTTTGAGCTTTTGTTTTTAATATAAAAAGGGTTTTCTTTCTTTCCCTCTTTAATTTAGCATTTTGGTTTTGTATCCTTTTTTTGTATTTACACAATTTTTTTTCGTTTACTACAGTTTTTCATATTTTTATTTTTTGTTGAGAATAATGTGTTCTTAAATTACATGTTTTATCAATAATGTGTACAAATTTATTCTTCATTTATTAACTTTCTTTTTTTTTGTATTTACGCAGCAGTTAAACGAGCGAAGCAAGTTGTGTGTTTATCAAAGTTGGATTCAAACTATTTTTTTGAGTAAGAAAAGAGGCAGGTCGAAGTTTGCAACAATTTTTTTTTATATTTGGAAAAGAGTCACTTCTGTTTAGTTTAGGTTCTGTACTTGTGATAAATCCACTTCTTGATCGGTGCCCGCAAAATGTACGCTAATACTATTGGAAGTAGCGGTGAATTTTTTTCTGAGAAAACTCTCTGATGGTCTTGTGTTATCCTCTTGGTTTTCTGTTTTTTGTCAGTACCATACTTGGGAGCATTTACCGCATCTTATCTCGGTATACGAATGTAATAAAACTCGATACATTTTTCTCGGTTAAGCCGCTAAACCATATGAAATATGTGGGAAACAGATATTTTGATCTTATCGGCGCTTTTTTTATTATTATGAATAAATTGGTTGAGTTAAATGTTTTAAATCTACTAAAAAAAAAGATAGATGTCAAATTATCTTGGGTGAGTACCGACACCATAATTGTTAGGTTTTATTCAGTTCACAAAACTGTCTCTTCTAAAGTATTCATTGGTATAAACGTATAACGGATTTCTAGTTCCAGTTCCCTTTTAATTGTTTTCACAACGTCAAATTTCTATTTCATCAGTTTTTTTGGTGCATCTGAATTGTCAACCGGAAATGATTTAAAAATAATTTTTCTTTTATTGAAACATTTAACCTAGTTTCTTTGACGTTGACTGTTCTCTTTAATTTATCCAAATATTATTACATACATTTTTTCCATGACCGGTTGCAAAAAAATTTAAGAAATATTTTTCTAAGGAAACTTTTTATGTAAAAGTTATCAGTTACTGCAGGTTTGCGATCAAGCAAAGTAAAAGAAGTAAATGGGTTATCGACGCATTTCGTTAAACAAATAATTGACACAATCGCCGAACAATTATGTTATATTTGCAATAGCTTCTTTGAAAGTGGCCATTTTCCAAGTGTCCTAAAGAGGGCGTTAATTAAACCTCTTTATAAAAAGAATAAAACATGTAATGTGCAAAATTATCAACCTATTAGCATTCTACCCGTTTTTTCAAAAATATTTGAAAAATTAATAAACAACAGATTTACTGATTTTCTAAACAAGCAATGTATTTTGTCAAATAAGCAGCATGGATTTAAACAAGCAAAAAGCAGGGATACAGCTCTAAATAAAATTATCAATTAGATTACAAATAACATAAATTAAAAATTCCCAGTTATAGTGACATTTGTAGACTTATCCAAAACCTTTGATTGCGTTGATTATGGACGACTTTTAGTGAAAATGCACTGTATAATTAGTGGAGTTACGTGGCGATGGTTTCATTCATACCTGTCGAATAAGACACAGTGCCTAACATTTGACGGATCAACTTCTAGTGAAATGATCATAAACGTTGGAGTCCCACAAGGATCCATACTAGGTCCTACACTGTTTTGTTATATGTCAACGATCTTTTCAGTATATGTAACAAAATAGAGCGCTGCTGCATTGTGTCCTATGCTGACGATACTAGTGTGATCATGCACGATACTTCAGTACCAGATTTGTTGAAATCTTGTAAGATGGTGTACACTAAATTGAAGGAATGGTTTAGCCGCAACAGGTTGCTACTAAACTCTGAGAAAACCTATTGCGTATGTTTCAAAAATGTTAATTCAAAACTAAACTATCCAGACGACTACATAGATGCTGGTGAGGATAGGTTAAATGTAGTACCGAATTTAAAGCTTTTAGGTGTCAGTGTGGATTGTAATTTGAACTGGGACTTACATACCAACGTGTTATGTAAAAAACTGGCTTCTCTTTGCTATGCAATAAAATGCTCACTTTCAAATGCTCCCTAAATGTATGCAAAATAGCTTATTTTAGTTATTTTCAAGCAACCCTAAAGTATGGGTTAATTCAATTGGGACAGGGAAAAAAAACAAATTTTGAACGCATATTCAATCTACAAAAACGCGTTGTACGATCACTAGCAGGCATTCCTATTCGTGAAACTTGCAGAGAGGCATTTGAAAATTTGTGTATTATGACCTTAGCACAATTATATGTATTTGAAATGCTCATATTTGTTCATAAACATAGAAATCAATTTGAAATACATAACTTAAAGCATGAACACAATATATATATATATATATATATATATATTACAGCATTAGGAATCTAGCAGGCTCATAGCTTTATTTACAATGTTTTTCCATTCTTTTTTGTCTGTTACTTTTTCCTTCCAGTTTCTTAGGTTTAGTCTTCTGATGTTCTCTTCCACTTCTTTTTGCCACCTATCCCTTGGTCTTCCCCTTCTCGGGATGCATTCTTAGAACATGTCTCAACCAGCGTATCCTTTGGGCCTTTATCATTTCGGTTAAGCTTGTTTCCTCATACTTCTCTTTAAGTTCCCGATTTGTTCTTCTTTTCCATCTTCCCTGTATTTTTTTCCTCTAAAAATCTTTCTGAGCACTTTTCTTTCCCATATTTCTACACACTGTATGTTTGTATGTCTCAGTACCCAAGTTTCACTCGCGAATGCTACAACTGGGCGCACCACTGTTTTATAAACACGTATTTTTAAGTTTCGCGATACATTTTTATTTCTAAGGATTTTATTAAACGCGTAGATGCTTTTGTTTCCGTTCATTATCCTTGCCCGGATTTCTTCTGTAGTTCCCGGTTTCCTTGTCATTACTACTTCCAAATATTTAAATGTTGCTACCTCTTCAAATATGTATGTCCTTCCTTCTTGGGTTGTTACTGTTAACTTATTCCCTTGTTTGAATTTTTTATCAGACCAATACATAAATTTTGTTTTCTCTTTGTTAATCTCCAAACCTACTTTTCTTGCTGATTTTTCTAACTTTTTTATTGTTTCCTTCAGCTCTCTTTTTGTCCTTGTTACTATTGTGATGTCATCTGCATAGGCGAGGCATTGATGTTTATTATGGTATAACAAACCATTTCGGTTGATGTTCGCGTCCCTCATTACCTTCTCCAATACGATGTTAAACAGTATTGATGACAGTGGACCTCCTTGGCGCAGTCCGTCTTTTACCTGGAAGCATTCTGATACTTTTCCGTTGACTTTAACCCTATCTTGCGTGTGTTTTAGGGTTAGTTGTACCATCTTGTTCAATTTCTGACGGATTCCAAAACCTATCATTGCACTATATAACTCTTGTCTTTTCACCCTATCGTATGCGTGTTTAAAGTCTACGAAAAGTACATAAGTTTCAACTTGATGTTCACGACTTTCTGCCTGTAATTTCCTTAGCACAAATATTTAATGTACTACCCCCTTCCCCTTTGAAAACCGCACTGATATTCACCTATTACACCGTTTATTTCTTTAATTAGCCTATTCTTGATTGTTATAGCCAGGATTTTGTACGCTATATTGAGTAGAGCGATGCCTCTATAGTTTTCGCATTTCAATGGATCTCTTTTTTAGAATTGGACATAGTGTTGCTTCGGACCATTGCTCTGGCATTTTTCTTGTATCCATATTGTTTCCACTAATGAGTGCATTTTTTCTATTAACTTATCACCTCCGTATTTGATCCATTCCGCTAAAATCCCATCGTATCCTGGGCTCTTGTTTCGTTTCAGATCTTTTATTATGCTGGCGATTTCTTGTATGCTTGGAATGTCCTCTGCATTTATGTGTTCCTCGTCCTCTCCTTCCCCGTCTCTAATCTCTTCTTCAACGCCATCACCATTTAATACTCCTTCGAAATATTGTTTCCATCTTTCCAGTATATCTTCTTCGTTTGTTATTAGATTACCTTCCTTACTTTTACAAAAACTGATCTTCGGCTTATATTCTTTTCTTTCTCTTCGTATGCCCGCGTACAGTGCTCTAACTTCTTTATTTTAAAATCTTCTTCAATTTGCGCTATTAAAGCTTCTTGGTATTTCCGTTTCTTTTCTCTTATAAAGCTCTTGCATTTCTTCATTTTTTGTGGTAATTTTCCTTTGCATCTTCTGTTTCCTTTTCGATCATGGTTTTCTTGCTTTGTTTCTTTGTTCTATTTCTATTTTACATTCTTCGTCGAACCAAGCTTTTTTGTCTGCTTCTTTTCCTGGCTACATACCTCTGCACTTTGTTTTATTACTGATTCTATGTTTCGCCACTTCTGTTCCACGCTTTCCGATTCTTTTAACTCTTCTAATTTTTTGTTTATGGTTTGTGTATATCTGTTTTTATTCTCTTCTTTTTCAAATCTCTCTTTTTGGGTTAGGCTTTTTTTACTTTTATTATTCTTTATAAATGGTAAAGTTATTTTCATTTTCATTCCTACCACAAAATGGTCTGAGCTTATGTTTAGGCCTCGATAGCTTCGTATATTCATAATACTTTCCTCTTGATCTCTCTCAATTAATATGTGGTCAATTTGGTTAATATGTTTCCCGTCTGGTGATCTCCAAGTCCCTTTGTATATATCTTTTCGTTGAAAATATGTGCTTTTAATTATCAATCCCTTTTCCCTTCCAAAATCTATTAGGAGTTGTGCATTTACCGATGATTCTTCGTGTTTACTAAATTTCCCTATTACAGGTTGATATACTTCTTCCTTTCCTATCTTCGCATTTGCATCTCCCAAAACGATTTTCATGTCATATCTAGGAATCTTATCATACTCTGTGTTCAAGTTGTTGTAATATTCTTCCTTAACGTCCAGATCTTTTTCTTCAGTCGGTGCATGTATATTTATGAAACTTATTTTTTGGTATTTTTCTCGTATTCTTAAGTAACACATACGGTCTGTTAAAGGTTTAAAATCTACTATTACGTCCTTTATTCGTTTACTCACCAAGAAGCCTGTACCCAACCGATTATTTTCTGCTCCACTTTTGAAAAGGACATATTCGTCAAGTTCCATAATGTCGTTTCCTTTAAAATTCGTTTCTTGTAGTGCCATGATGTCAAATCGCCATTTTTACACTGGTCGTTAAGTTGTTTTAATGCCCCGACCTCGTTTAAACCTCTAACATTCCATGTTCCTATGAATAATTTATCCTTAATTTTTGGTTGGAATAATGTTTTGGTTTTATTATTTTCTTTAATTTTATTTCTATTTTTGTTATCCCTATCCATTCTTTGGTCCTTATTCATGTCAATTTTCGTTGCCTGGTCTGGTTCCTTGTTCTTTCCGTAATCTGTTGTTAATAGTTTTTTCCTCTTATCGTTCTTGTTATTTTCCTCGTTTGCTCGTTTGCACCTTCCTCGTTGGGTGATCTATCTATGGCTGTTCGTTTCTGGCCGGTCTTTCCGCATTCTTCTTCATCTCCCGTAATTCTTCGTTCATTGAAAGTTGCTGCCGTGTATACTTCGCCGTTTATGATTAACTTATTATATTTTATAATCGCCCTGTGTCCGTTTGCTCTGGCCTCTTTCATTTGCGTTATCAGCACCTTCCTGTCCTCTTGTATTGGCTTTGGATAGTCTTCTTCAATCCATATATCGCTACCTTTTAGGTTTTTTGCGTTTTTTAATATTTCAAATCGTGTGCTTTTTTTTGTTAATTTTATCAACACTGGCCTATTCCTATCCACAGCGTATTTCCCAATTCTTCTTATTTCGTCTATTTCTGTTTTCTTATTGATGTTTATTCCAATCTTTTGTATTACTGAATCTATTTTTTCTTCTATACCTGTCTTATCCTCATGTTCTTCGTCCTTGATACATCTTACAATTAAATTCTTTTTTCTTATTTCTCTTTCTAGTTTTCCTATCTTGTCATCCTGAATCTCAATTTTTTTTCAATGTTTGATTTTCTTCTTTCATCTGCTTCATTTCTTTTGTTATAGCATCCATCTTAACGTTCATCTGCTTCATATTCTCATTAATTTGATTAAACATTTGCTCTATTCTCTCCATTTCGCACATGTTCACTTTTTAGTGTATTTGCCTCCTTTAATTATTTCTTTCTCTTATTGTTTGTAATTACTCTACTTGTTCGGGAATGATTTTGCGCGTACTTATTGTATCTAATATTAATTATGTATTAGGAGGAATAACTTACATATGCGTTGTTATCACCGGACCTTGCTTATCGCCCCGGGTCGACGCTCGGACGATACGCAATCTGCACTAACTTTAACGTTCGGTCTATTCTATTTTTCACTTAAACACAATTATTTTGCTTTGAAATTCACTATTACACTAACTAATGTTTTTTTTACACTTTATTACTAATTGTCTTATACCACTAATTTCTACTTTGCTGTTATTTAACTATTTTTACTATTTTTATGACAGTATTTTGATATAAATTTGCTATGTGACGGAGCCGAAGTGTTCGGTTACTCGCGTCGCCAACACAATACCCGTTTTAAAAAAAATCTGCAACCGCCTAAAAGTAACACATTTGCTTTTCATAGAGGGGTCTACTACAATGGGTGCAAATTGTATAATCAACTACCCGAGTGGTTAAAAACATATTCGGTAAAAAAATTTAAAAGGCATGTCAAAAACCATCTTTTCTCGAAAATTGTTTACAGTGTCGACAGAATTCACGTGGTAAGAAATAAAAGAATATCTGAAGGTCAAGTGTACCTACCAAAACCACATTGTTTAGTTTTATACCTGTTTTTTTTTTTTACTTTTTATATCTGTGTGACGTTCTTACTATTATGGTTTTGAAATATATTGTATTTATTTGTATTTTAATGCTTTGGTAGTAAACAAATAAATAAACAATAAACAAACAAACAAACAATAAAAAAAGGTTAAGAATTCTATTTAAAATACAACATATAAATCGATTGATAATGGTTGATACTAATAAGAAAAATAGATGACGTTAGTTACGCACTTAAAATCGTTTTTTATTATTTTTATGAATTTTTTTTAATTTAACAAATTGCCATTTAATTAAGTAAGTATTTTGAAATATAATCGTTAAATAATTACAATTTGGATTAACTTGAAACTTTGAATCAAATCAATTAAATAAGCCTATGTAAAATTTTTATTCACAAAATTTGTACAAAATTGTCAAATTTTAAAAACTTATAAATGGTCAGATTATCCGTGATATTAAGATATTTGTTACTTATCTTGTTATCACCTGCGTGTAATTTTATGTTCTCTGTATATGTAACCCAGGTGGTATGCTCTATCGACAAATTACATGTTTTTTACGTTATTAGTATGTCCCTACTGCTTAGGACTGATAACTACAATTTTTTAGGGTAACGCCCCTTCGTCTCAAAGCTAGATTTATTACTAGATCTTTAAAAATCGCTCACGACCCCTCGCCGACAGTAGCTATCGGGTGGTGTTTCAAAACAACTAACAATTTTTGACTATAACAAACTATAACACATTTCTTTGTAATTATTGCACACAAATTTGTCAATTTCTTGTACAACCTTTTGTGAACTTACAGCAAGTGATTAGAAATTTTTATTTTTGCTATCATTGTCTAAAGGTGGGTCCAGACTACTTGTACTCGTGCTCGTTTTCGCGATACAAAAATGATTTTTAGTAAGCCGTTATCATCACACAGTGCATGCGAGGATCGGAAAAAACAATCAAATTTTGTCCTAGAACCTACATGTGGCGAATCTTCATTGTCCACATCAAAAGAGAGCGAAGTTTAGCAGGAAGTTTTATTAAAATCGTCACTATCATTTAATGATTTACAATTACAACAATCTTATAACTTTCTGTGGCGTTGGTAATTGTACGTTCATTATTTTTCCCAATAAATAGTTATTAAAATTGTTTATTTTGTTGCTATAAAGTAATGGTTGCTATTAAGAACTGTGATACTTCTCTTTATAAAAATAGTTATTTGTCCATCAAGTGAGGAAAGCGATTATTTTTTCCACTCGAATTCGAGTTGCCTCACATGCATAGCAAGTGAGGCATTAGAGTGAGAGTGGAAAAAGTTTTTCCTCATGTGTTAGACACAACATTTTTTCCACGACATTTTCTATAAAACCAATCAACCAACGCAAATAAAAGAAAAATCATTAATTGTAAAAGTAACATATTGTTACAGGATTTTGTGACAATTTCGTAAAAGCAAATGTCAACAATTGGAGGGTTACCATAGTCTCGCCTATTTATTTTGTGGTCTTAGTAAGTTCTCAACCTGTCATAGCGCAAAGTTGCTATTCGCGTAATTCTAACCAATAAATGTAGGGTAACAGTGTTTAAAAGTCGAAATATAAGATACTAAATTAAACAAAAGTAATAACAATAGTTATTTGTGTAACAAAAATTAAATTGTTTAATTAAGTTCCAAGCGACATTCTTGCAACACGATATTTTTTCCTTACTAGTGAGAGAATAACAATATTTTTAGATGGTTTGAACAATATAACTGAAACTAATTATTAATTTTCAATTCCATCGGAGACAAATTCCCCTATAATCTGGATATCTTAAACCGTTGCTATGGTCATGTTGTTTATTATTTTAAATTGTTTCTTATTCTCGCTGTGAATTTCTAAATTTCTAAAAAGTGTGTTATCTCCTCTAAACTGTAAACGATAAAATATTGATAGTGATCTGTAAACTCTGAAATATGAATAATGATGAAGATAGTATTTTGAAAGCAGCAAATGAAACCAGCCTCAAGTTGTTGCCCCCTAAATCCCGGCAACGCTATGAGGAAGCTTATAGCAAGTTTATGGAGTGGCGAAAGCAAAACAGGGTAAATTCTTCGTTTTCGCAAAACGTCCTGATTGCGTAATTTGGAGAACTGTCGAAAAAAATTGCCCCAAGCACATTATGGACGCCATTTTCTATGATAAGAAGCGCGTTTATTGTTTACCAGAATACTAATATTAGTCAATATCCTAAATTGAAAGCCTTTCTGAAAAGAATGTCGCAAGGATACAAACCGAAAAAATCGAGAACTTTAACTGCTGAAGAAGTTAATAAATTCATAAAAGAAGCGTCAAAAGGCAAATATTTGTTACAGAAAGTAAGTACATCCCTATGAACAAAAACCCTTCATCAATCGAAGTTTCAATTTTAGGTGATTTTGGTGTTCGGAATTAGTGAATGCATGCGAAGGAACGAATTGTTCCAATTAAGAATTGACGATTTAACTGATGTCGGTTCGGCCGTAATTGTAAATTAGGTGACACAAAAAATAAAAAGGATCGTGTTTTCACGATAGTTGACGAGTTTTACGGTATCTATCGCAAATATGCTGCTCTTCGACCACCAAATACTTCTGAACGTAGTTTTTTTTTTTTAATTATTAGCAAGCCAAATGCACTAAACAGCCCGTTGAAATCAACAAGATAGGTAGCATCCCAAAATTGATTGCTACCGACCTTGGTTTAGAGAAACTTCTGCCACTGATTCTTCATCAGTGGCAGAAGGTTACATAGCAGAGTCTATTGGTCACAAAATAAAAGTTGCTAAAACAATCACTTCGGCCGTTCAAAATTTGTCAGAAACTTCCTCAGAAACCTCGTCAGAAACTAATCCAATTACTGATAACTTGAACAATGAAGCAGAATCATCCATCATGACAACTTTTTCAACAATTGTCAAATTATCAAATTTGGCAAAAATGTTTGAAAATTCAAATAAAAAAGTAATACATTTCAATAACTGCACATTTAATAATGTAACTTTCTAGTTCTATTAATAAAGATTTCATTCAAATAATAATTGTGCACAATTATTTAAACTATAAAACTAGAAAATTGACTATCGGAATAGGACTTCATCCATTGGCCGAATTCATATTATGTACCGTGAATGATATGAATTATTTCCACACTGGTCAGCGATATTTTGAAGTTTCCATCTTAGGTTGCTACTTTGATATGTGTCACTTTCGTGACAAGCCATCTAAAAAACAATTTTCCTCACTATTTGTAGAGAAGAAAGGTCTGTTTTCTAAGTATGTCGTGGAAAAAAATATTTGTTTATAGTTGCGATGTATAAAATGTATGAATAAAGTCATCCGAAAAAAATTGCATGATTAAACACACATCAGATATGATCAATAGTGTTGCTTAGTTCAAAATGTAGAGTCTCACAAGAGTTGCTTAGAAATGTTTCATCCATATTTACTACAATCATACTACAAGAACTTGTACATGAGTATAAAAAATTCTTTACAAACCATTTTAAGGGAAGAAATTCAACTATGTAATATATGCAAAAAGAAATTCTAAAAATTTAGTTTCTAATTTTGTTATAAATATACGTCCTAGGTATAAGAATGTTAAATAAACTTGATATAATATAATCCCTTGCAAATTGCGATTACAAATCCGCTTTCAATAGTCTAATTTATTTTGTTCAACGACTGTCAATAGAAATGCTGCAATAATTATTTTGTCTAATAACCTGTAACTATAGATTAAAGTGTGGTAGAAATAATTTCAACCAATTTCATTTAAACAAAAATCAATTGAAAGGAGACAAAAGGATTGAAACTCGAATGAAACGCTGTATTATTACTGTGCACCCCCAGCAGTTTGTTTCGACAGTTTAGTTGGTCCGGGAAATCCGGGATGAGTGGAGTTTATTCTGGCATGTTTTAATACACCTCTGTGAATTTACGTTGTCGTAATATTTTTACAACCAATATAATTTTGATTGATTGTTTGATCAAACGTTTTTATATGTTGTCGGCGTATCAATTAAAAATAAAATCTCGGTGATTTATCGAGTGGGTGTTCATTGAACAGCTTTAATTATATTAGGGAGTCATATACATATTAATATGTAAAATGGTAAGGACATTTTATATTGTGCAAATAAAATTTGCTTGCAAACTTTTTTCAAAGTAGAGTAGGTAAGCGATTTGTTTAAAAATTAAAATAATTGTTTATTATTTTGCTTTTCATACCTTGTAACATTTTCATATTTATTAGGTCCCTTGCTATGAATGCAAAAATCATGTACACATTTTTGTGCATATTCATTGATTAATATTTTTATTATTTTGCATTTTGATAAGGTAAAACGATTATATTGTTTTTAGTTTTGTAAGAATTTGGAATTATATGTAGTAATATTTTGAATTTTTTATGATACACAAAAAATGTAGTATTAGTGTATATGTACACCAATCTGCATAAGTTCTTTATTAGAATTGTAGATATGCCAAAATTATGCTTTTATAAATTATTGTATTGCTATAATAAAGCTATACAGTCCTGCTAGAAAAATACTAATCCGATTTGAAATAGTTATTTACCTAACGAGTTCGAGAAATTTCTTCTCGGAAAAGTTAGGTATATTATTTTGTAACAAGTAACTGTAGTAATAATTCATACATTAATAAATACACAGTTGCTTAGTTATTTGTGTTTACAAGAAATTTGAGTTGGTAGCACTGTCCCGCAGACTGCTTGACAATTTGCTTTCCGTTGTCAACTAATACCAACCACACAAAAATCCTCTCGGAAACTAAAAAAACATCGCGGTGCTAGAAATGGAACTTCTCGTGCATCGAGAATAACCTTGAAATCAGTAATCTTAGGCTATGAGTCCAAAAAATTATTTTTGCGTCAGATAGGTAGTATGTGAAAGAATATAATAATAATAATAGTAATGTAATCTTTTTAGCTTTTTAGCTACATATAATTTGTTGTCATTAAATACACAAAACAAGAACATCAAAAATATCACAATATAACATAATTGTTTCGCTTAATTTGAAGCTGAACGATTATATTGTTTAACTTCTAGTAAAATAAGCTACTATTATATTGTACATGAACATGAGACTTTATTTATTTATTATTCTTTAATGTACACTATCCCAAAGTCTTGGATTCTTAATAAAAACGTGGTTTCTGATTTAACAAAATTTAAAATTTTAAAAATAAAATAATCAAACGTACTTTACAAATATAAATATCAATTTGTATAACGTTACATGCACAACATTTACGCAACTAACAATATTAAGCTCAAAAATTATATTGTTTAACTCCTAGTAAAATAATCTACTGTTATATTGTACATAAACATGAAACTTTATTTATTTATTATTCTTTAATGTACACTATCCCAAAGTCTTGGATTCATAACAAAAACGTGGTTTCTGATTTAACAAAATTTAAAATTTAAAAAATAAAATAATCAAACGTACTTTACAAATATAAATATCAATTTGTATAACGTTACATGCACAACATTTACGCAATTAACAATATTAAGCTCAACAATTATATTGTTTAACTCCTAGTAAAATAATCTACTGTTATATTGTACATAAACATGAGACTTTATTTATTTATTATTCTTTAATGTACACTATCCCAAAGTCTTGGATTCATAACAAAAACGTGGTTTCTGATTTAACAGAATTTAAAATTTAAAAAATAATATAATCAAACGTACTTTACAAATATGAATAGCAATTTGTATAACGTTACATGCACGACATTTACGCAACTAACAATATTCCACTACAAATTTAATTATTTTTTGATACAAATTTAAATTTTCTAAAATTAGACTGACCTTGTGCATTTTATACGTATCGCACTACATGCGACCTTCAACGTTTTTTTTTGACTCTGGATCTTTTCTACGATGTTTCCTTACTTTTAGGTGTTTAGGCTTTTCGTTTACTTATTTGAATTAAATTGTTTGAAATTTTATTATTTAACGACGAGTAAAGTTCAATTCACAACATTAGGCAGGCTTACAACAAACACGGGTTTCGCTGTTTTTATTTATACGGTACCCATTTCCAGTAAGTTGGGTTAATTAAATTTTATCAGTATAACACGTCTTTTTATTAATTGCAAAGACACTTGTTATATTAATTGTTTTATGCACGGTCTCAAATGCACTCCCATCGTTCTTCACTTACTCAAAACCGCGTCCTATCTACCTTCACTTTACTTCATCACATACGCACACAAATTAATATATTCTCACAACATACAATAAACGTTTTATATCTTAGTACTAATCATTATATATCTTCTTACATCTATACATTAAAAATAAGACCTTATACAATCACTGTAATATGTATAAAATAACCCACGTACAAACGACTAAATATAAACATAATTTTAACATGTAATGTCAGATAGATGAATCTATCAATTGACATATATTTAGAAGATCAATCTATTATATTTAAGTTATTTTTATTATTAAAATTTGTTTGTTAGTTATTAATTAATTAAAGTTGATTTTATACTGCTTTAGGGTGTAATGTTTTTATTTTATTTATTAAATTACTGTATATAGCACTCAAGTTATTCGTATCCGCTTTAATATTAATTATGTTCTCATAAATATTAATAAATATAATTTCAAAATTAAACGTTTTTTAAAATTTTGTTCTACATGTAGTATACATGGGTTCTAGAAATCAAAATTATGTATGTTGTTTTATACATATGTGTGAACTTTTAATTATTTAAATCTAATTTTATATTGTGATAAGTTAACTATGTTTGTTAAGAGTCTAAATATCCAATTAGCAAATTCCGTGTGCAAAAAAACGATTTAAATTTGTAAATATTAATAGTTAGTGTGTTGTAGTTAATTTTATGTAATTAATATTAATATACAGGATGTCTTGATAAAGGCTACGCATTGTAGAGATAGCAGAAATTTTACTGTTTTTTTCTGTTATCTTCACAAAGAAGACCATTAGAAATAGGAAACCTAAACGTCATTGTTTAACTTAAATCAAGTTATTAAATACCGGATGTTCCATTAAAAGAGGTAGCCGTCTGTATCTCGGAAACTATTAATCGTACGGTTTAGGGAAAAAACCTTTTTCATAAACCGGTACAGGGCATATTTTGTTAAATTTTTGAAAATATTTAATTCGTTGGCTTATTAGATTTGAGAATCAACTAACCCATGAAGAAAAAGACAAATTTTTAACCGAAAAGTGTTTGCAAATATACAGTGACCGGCAAAGAGTTTGCAACAATGTCCGTCCTAAAAATCAATGTTTTTTGTTCTTTACCGTCAATTGGTAGACTAATAAATAAAAAATACTACATTGTAAAATTTATTTGTTGGTTTTATTGTGTTTTAGCAAATCCAACGCAAAAAATTTTATTTTCTCAACATTCCGGAAAAAATGCCGGAAAACTGATATTTTTGTCGTTATTTTCTTTTGAAAATTTGTACATAGACGTATAATCTAATTTTGAACAACTTTTTTCTTAAGCATTTTTCAATATTTTGTCATCTAACCTGACTTTTTACATATTTAAGCGATATATTTTTAATTTGCCGCCAAGACAGTGGTCACATGACATTTGTCCAAGTGCTTTTTTTTTGTCATTCAATATGCTGAATTCATTTGCCAAAAGAAATTTTCGGATATCTTAATTACAAAAATTTTTCATATTTGATGCAAACTCTTTGCCGATCACTGTATAAATAAAGTATATAGATGACGTTCTAACATAATAACGTTTTAAGTATACAAACTGACAACCATCATTTCTAAACTTTTACGGCAACAATGCTGTCCATAAGTAAAAATCAAAACAGATGCAATCCTGTGTATAAATTGTAGCGATCGTAAGATCGTAGAGTAAAAAATTGCAATTTTTGTGTGTTACTATGAGCTATAGATTTTCGTCAGTAGGTATTTACGGTTTTTTTGCAGATCCGGGCAGACAAACTTTAAAAAATTTGATAAAGCTATAGAATTGCATATAATACCGAGCTGTTCCGCATCGATTAGATAATAGAATACGATCTTCCCATTTTACGATATTAGGATTTGTAGGTACAAAATTTCAGTATAAATCAAGTAACCTGCAATGTGAACTTTCATTTAAATAATGTTAAAAACGTTTTAATATGCTCTTAAACAGTACTTTGAACACTACCTCTCCCAATCTACCTATCAGGAAATACCTCATCAAAAAATTCACGAACATTTGCAGCGTCATAGGCAGAATTTCTAAAATTAATTCTTCAAAAAATTTACATATTGCAATATAACGTTATTTTTTTAAATAAATAAAAATTTATATTTAAAATCAAAAATCATTAATGAAAGATTTATAAAAATGTTTCTATTTAAATAACAATCTATATTGTTCTTTATAAAAAAATTTAGTGTGTGCATAAACAAATATTTTCTCTTTAATTAAAGAAGTAAAAAAAGTTTAGTAAATAAATTTTATGTGTAGCGGTAATTAAAAAGAATGCAAATTTGACATTGAGTTTAAAAAAAGTGTTATCTATTGAAGTATTCCCGAAACAAAAAAAATGCTTTGCGTGTTGTACAAAGTTAAAATGTGAAAAGTTAGTGTCGATTCTTTCGTATTGAAATGAAAGGAAGTAAACTATAAATGAGACAAAAAACATTTTAAAAAAGCTAACACTAGACATTGAAGGTTTTGAGTTTGAACATCGAAGTTTAATAATCTCGAAATTTATAATACATTGAACGTAAAATTACGGCCGTTAAAAAGTAATATTATAATAGTCAAAATCGATTGATCAAAAGTTCTATGATAAATTAAAAATTAGTGAAGTCAACTAATTCGGATAAAAACCTACGATAACATTACAGAAGCCTCATCATCTGCACTTGAAACAAAAAGTCGGTTTCAATAAAAACTTTTTTTTGTCTGTTTATGGATGCAAGGTACCCCGATATTTAGATTTAATATTTATTATTTTTGTTTGTTCCACTATAAAAAATAATTTGTTTATAAAAATAAATTAGTTAGTTTTAAAGGATTCTTATTATTGGATTAATGGACCTCAAGTTTTGAGATTGGTAAACAATTTTAAACATAAATAAAGAGTTTCTCATTGCTCGAGTTTTTAATTAAAATATTTTTTTATAAATATATATAGCGTAATTCATCGTAATATGTTTGGCCTCTAAGAGACTTATAAAAAAGGCCCTATAATTTCTGTGCCTATAATGCCACATTAAACGTTCAGGGAGAACGCTGTGGGTATTGCAAAAGCGATTCAGTAAACAAATAAACATTTTGCTGCTACACTGACGTCTTTTGGGATAACACTTTGTGTACTGTCTTGCAGCTGTAGTTGCATTTTGAATACACTCAAAATAAATAGGAATCATATAAAGTGCTTCTTGAAGCAACAAAAGCATTTTCAAAATAGAAAATATAACGTTGCGAACACGGCAAAATAGTATTCTGACATTTTTTGTTTCCATGGCTTACATGACTTTTAAATGTAATGGACCAACTGAACTATCTAATAGCATAGAGTATCACTTGTACTTTTTAAATGTGAAGCAAATTGTTTGACTGCGCACAAAGGTCTTTTTGAATACATTTTTGTAAATATTTGCGGTTTAAAGAAGGTATAAAGTGGCGCCAGTTTTCTTTAAATTTTTTCAGTCTATCTAAATATGTAAAAAATATGGATCATTGAATTTAATTTTTCTTAAAAATTTTAGAAAATATGTCAGTCGCTCTACAGGTGTTTAAAAAAGTACCCAGTATTCGTTTGTAGAGCTAAAAATTTAGCAAAAATAGCTTCGACAAATAAAGATAAGTTTACTAAAATCAGTTAATCCAAACAATTTTTAAAATTGGATTGTATGCTTCCACCACCACTTTATTTCAAGCTTTTTGTACAACAATAATTAAAAGAGTCTTATCTATTGACATAATACTTGGATATTTCTGGAGAAATTTTAAATAATGTTAGTGATGTAATCGTTGAAATTTAATTTAAACAAATTATATAACCGCAAATAAATGATACTTATTTTTGTTTATATTTTAAAATTAGCGGATATTATTCATAATAATAAAATGAAGTAAGACATTGAAGATGGCTAAAACAAATTCAAAACTTAATCGTAACAAAAACATAAATAAAAAAATGATATAGTTTACAGGAAACTATACATAACGAAAGTCCGCTGCGAATTCTTTAAGGTCACGTTAAAAGGTGTGCTTTTTATTAACGCAAACAAATTCATCACTACAAAACAAAAATAAAATTCAGTAATAATGTTACTTTACTAAAAGCACATAGATACATACACGTGTTTTGCTCATCAGTGCAGAGACTCGAATATCCTCTATACAGTTTCTATAAATGCTTTGTATTTTATCGCCTCCTACGCTGAGATTTTTAAAAGATGTTATAATTTTTATTTTCTAGCATACTTAGAGAGAGAAGGTATTGTAATAGCGCTTTGTAAAACAATGTATGTATGTATGTACTCTGACCTAGATGCCAAACGAATGGAATGCTTTGATTCAAAGGGTTTTCTAGAGGTTTTTTAGAGATACATTTTTTCTTTTTTATACCCCTACAAAGAAACATTACAATGTTTACAAAATAGCTATCGTCGTTTTTCCAGAAAAACTCAATTAAGGAAGAATTTAATCCCTTAAGTTTTAATTTTCTTCACAAATGACTCCTCAAAATTAATTCTTTGGATAATAAACTTTTTGACGAACTTGAACCTTTAAATTTGATTAAATCAATTTGGATTACTCGAAATCATTGGAGAATTGTCTAGAAATTGTACGTAGTCAATAGATTATGTTGCCGACAATATCGGTTTTTTTAGGATAATTCGCAAAAAATTTTAGGGTAATGTGTAGTGGTGACAAAACCGTCAAAAACAAAAACCAATTAATGGTTTTTAAAAACAATAAATGAACCAAAAAATCGATTAACCGTTACTTCCCGAAAATCGTAAATTAAAATCGATTTTAAAATTGGTTTTTAAAATCGTTTTTTATATTTTATTTTTAAAATTTTCTTAAAATTCATTTTTAAACATTTATTTTAAAATAATTTATATATAATTGTTTATCAAAATCTGCAGTAATCATTTTGTCATGAACTTTTACAAACAAAATTACTTTAGCAACTGCGAAGTAACTGTATTTGAAAACAAATTTAATTGCATACTTAACTTTTACTAAAACTAGATTTAAGGACAGATTTAAAAACATTGGTGAATATGGCTCAATGTCATGTTGAACAATAAAATGTATTTATTTACTGCAGGCTATTATGTATTTTGAAAATTGTAGTTTTAAGCGGGGTTGCAACTATCCTCAAAACAAAACGGGTTGAAGTGTTTTGCGTCGGTATTTTAATGCAATAGAAAAGTATTAAAAACATTTAAAGGATGTCAAAACTTAATGCCTACTTGTAAAACACCCCGGATGGGCTTCTTTAAAGTTCACGCGTTTTTTATAGACCAATAAATATTTTTGAATATTTTGAAGTCGATAATAAAAGAAAATATTATTGCATTAATGTTTTATAAATTTCTTAATCCATATAAACGTGTTAAATGATTTTGCGTTTCGGCCCAAACCTTTGAGTACTAGAAATAGAGAGAATAACCTTAATAAATAGCCTCCATAAGACTCATGATGAGCATTTATTCCCTCAAATAATGCTCCAGGAGTCAAAATTACTCAAACCGAGCCTCTGCGCTAAGGTATCAGAAGTTTAATTGTTTGGTCACTTAAAATGACATTTTAGACATTGACCTTAGGCCATTGTTTTCTGTCATCTGATTTTGTTTCCTTTAGCTTTTTATGCGTGTATTTTGCCGATTTTTTTTTAATTAATAGTAGTAAAAGCATTTAAATTCTACATTACAATTGATAAAAAACACGATTTTAAAAACCGATTAAAAAAATCGTAAAAACCTCATTTATAAAGTTTATTTATTTATTTATTTATTTATACCAATGGTACACTTTAAATATTATTGTATTGTGATGTAAGTGTTATGTATGGTGCCCCAGAAGATCAGTATAAACCTGTATAGTTAAAACCGTTTCATAAAGTCTACTTTAAAAACCTTTTTTTAATCGACGTTTTTGAAAACCGATTTTAAAAATCGACTTAAAAATCGATTTTCAAAAATCTATTTCAAAAGTATAAATCGATTAACTGATTAATCGATTATCGACTTTTCTGAAAACCGCGATTAATCAAAAATCGATCAATCGGATCACCATTTATTTTATAAATAATGCAATATACAAGCAATATTAATTTGGATTTAATTATTATGGAGCTTTCGTCAACACAATTAGTTTAAATACGACGTTCAATTTAATTGTTGAAAACAGAAATCTCTAATGCACATAAATTTTTGTTGGCCATTGGGGAGGACCAAAGATATAGAAACTTACGAAATGTATAATTGCGATTGCCAGAAATTTTATAAAACAAAGAAACTTGAATTAAATTGCTTTGTATCCTTGACATTCGTTGTAAAACACATATTGCCAATTAATCATTTGACCTCAGTACTGTATGTAAATGAACACTCATGATAGTGAATGTCTATTAACGCATAAGAATTACTTAAAATTGATTATAAATTAATGTGTTGTTAGTAGCAAACAAAGATAAAATCAATTATTTAGATACACATACAAGTATACGCCCTCAATCATATTTTGGTATGTCATGTCATGGTTAATTACTATTTTGAAATAAAAAGAAACAAAATCTTGATCCACAAAACCCCTTCCTGATATTTTGTGATTAATCTTCTTACAGTTGCTTATTATTTTAATACAGTCCAAATGATAAAATCTAATCATAACTTAATTATCCTTCACAAATGAATTATAATATACTTTGAACTGAACCCACAAGACCTTGATTGTATCTGAAGTGTTTATTTTCCAAAAGATTGATTGATAACTTCATATTTTCTTATTACATATAACCGTGTCCTCTATCCACTAAGTACAGTAGCTCAGTTTGGAAAATCGATATTTAAAATGCATCGTTGTAATGTTAGATTGTACTGTAAAGAAAACTGTAATACAATATTTATATTTGTAATTTATTTAGAACGTGCGTGTACCTCTTAAAACTAGACCTAAAAGTATCAACGACTCGTGCAGCAAACACTATGTATATTATAGTACATAAAAAGAAAGCCACACTTTCAAATGAGAGCAAAACCATGAACAAATAAAAACAGTTATTTATGTAACAAGGACAAAAAAGTGCACTTTTATGTACGAGACTGAATTTGCTGGCCGAGGCGTTAGCCGAGGCAAGCAAACAGGCGAGGTTATTAAAAAGCACTTTTTTCCGAGGTACATATTAATTTTTTCCGTTGACCTTAAATTAATTAATTTTCTATTGATTACCGTTTACTGAAAACAAAATGTTTAGTAATTTTAAACAAAAATTTTACGTTTGTTCTGATTTTACTGTACCTAATGTTCACTTCACCGTTCAGTATTGTAACATTTGTGTCAAAATTTATTAAAGGAAATAAAAGCTTTCCGCGTTCGAATATTGTACCGATAAAGCATTTGTTTACAACAATCACATAATTATTATAAGAGCACTTGATTATGATAGGTAATAGGTAAAACATGTACTTTTTTATAATTTATTAAAATAATAAAATTACATTTAGGTAGTGTTATTTTAAAGTATATTTAAAAATGTAGTTATAGTTGAAAGCCTACCCTCAAAATTAATGCATTTCTTTAATTGTTTATGATCAAAGATGTAATGAAGTTTCTCTTATTAAACACATTAAAGTCGATTCTTACTAATTGGACATATAATAGTTATAAGACTGAGTTTGTACCGTGGTCAGACTTATAATCATTTTATATTCAATAAAAATATTGCCTGACCGTAAGAAAGTATGCAAACGTAGTTTTTGATTCACTCCGAAAATGTTTCAAAAATGTAATAATCTTCTTTCAGCTTATTGAAAACTGTGAAATTCACCTTGTTTTTGTGTACGAATAAATCTTGAACCCAGTAATGTTGATGGCTTATATGATTCTATTTTTGTTTTTCCTGCGACAGAATCAATATTCAAATGATTTTTCACAAGTAATTACTGTTCTTGTGTTTTCCATTAGCATTATTACTTATTTACATCAATCAAATACAGTAATAGAAAGGTACCCATAATTAACTCACTTCTACTGTAAGTTTTTGTATTTTATGATCGTGAAAATTTTGTATCGGAACTCCGCTTCTGTATCAAAATGTTACCTAATAAAATTGTCTAAAGCAATCTCAAGTCGTATGAATTCTGTCTTACCTTATAAATGAATAACTTTAAAGAAGTTAAAGTGTTACATATTGAAAACAATGTATCGAGTATTGTGAGATTACAACCAGGCTCTTCTATATGCTTCGCACATTGTAGAAACTATAAACAATTTATTAATATCATTTCAAACCACTTAAAATCATTTACTTGTAATTTGAACAACAAATTGTTTTTGTTCAAAGTTGTGTGGGATTGAGAAATTGAGGTTATAAATGGAAGTAAACAAACAATATTCTGCAGTATCTAAAATGTTTCAGTATGTACCTAAAGTACTGTAATATCCTATGTAGTCACTAAATTCATCCTTTCTTAAAAATGGGTTTTCATACTGGTTACTTCGACTTCATTTAATTTGACATAAAATAATAATTGACATTGACAGATGTTTGCGGACGAAAAGTGTTTGCGGACGAAAAGTGTTTGCGGACGAAAAGTATTACAGTTAAAAAGTGTTACTTTATGATTATTCAGGGAGTACGTAAAACTCAATTTTATAATGAGGTCGACGGAAAATGATTTTATACTCAAGTAAGTAATACACTATGCTTTTATCACAATCACGACGTAATAAAAAAAAATTTGTATTCTGAAGATGACTCACAATAATTTTTGAGTTGAAACTAGTCAATAAATAATAAATGTGAAGCTGAAAAAGTATACGCTAGATAAATTCAACATTTTAAGTGACATGCAATATGGTTTTCGAACAACGGCTATAACAGAATTAGTTGACTTTGTAAGTAATAACATTAGATAGTGGCGTATATTGTATTGCAGTATTCTGTGACTTGAGTAAACCATTTGATTGTGTGAATCAAGAAATAGTAATAATAAAAAAAACTTTTTGGTATACGGGGGTGCATTGCAAATTGGTTTTTTTCTTTTTATCACACCGTACTCAATACGTTGAAACAAACTTTCAATACAATAATGCTGTTAAAACTTTCAGATCAATATATAAAACAGTAAACATTGGGGTTCCCCAAGGAACCGTTTTTGGACCAACTCTATTTTCTCTGTATCTAAATGAAATAGTTAGCAAATTAAGCATTAATTCCAATTGAATTCCGATAATATACGCTGATGACATCACAATTTTATTAACCACCCATTATCAAAAGTTACATTACTGGTTAAATGCTAACATTTTGCATCTGAATATTGATGAAACTAAATTTATATATTTCCACACTAAGCGTAAAGTTTTGAAAGAAAGGTTAAATATTAAATTTAACAATAAACATTCTTCGAACGTTTTTTATACCTATACATATGTCCAAAAGAATAAAACTTATTATTGTTGTTCGATTTTGTGTCAAGAACGAAAATATACTGGACGATAAACTATTAGAGCTTCATAGATGCGTATCGTAATTTTCGTAAGCCTTTCATATTGGTCGGTAATGAAAATGTAATTAGTCCGAAGCAGTTGATCAATATCTTACCTTTTAGTTTTGTTTTTATTAATAAAGCCTTTAAATTATGAATACTTTTTATTCATAAAGTAATTAATTTTATAATTACATATAAAAATGCGATAGTCATTGTAATACTGGTTAATAATTTAAATTATCTCTGATGAAAGCATTTTACTTTCGCCCTCGTTTAGTTACTTTAAAAAACTAATTGGATATTAACTATATTACAATGGCGATATAGATACAGGCAAACCGTCATACTCACGAATCTGAGTTATTTTTTAATTTAACAACTCAATATCGTAGAGCTGTATGATTTTATAAAACAAATAATAATAATAATAATAATAATAATAATAATAATAATAATAATAATAATAATAGTTTAATTGACCAACAGGTAACCCCAATTACAGGACAAAATATAATTATAATAATCTACTTTATTATGGAGTATTTTATGTAGGAATATTAATAATGCGCGTTTTTGCCTGTCCTCTACACCAATCATATCAAACGTATTTAATAATATTTGGTATTCAAAACCTCTTTCAGGATAGGTGTTATGTTGTTTTAACCATAAGTATTTTAAAAATCGCCTTTGTACTGATTCCAACAGAGTTTTGTAACGTTTGTAGTATGGGTACCAAATAATTGATCCATATTCTAGCTTTGATCTAATAATCGAATAGTACAGTTTAATTAACGTTTGTATGTTGGTAAAATCTTTTGTCTTTCTAATCAAAAATCCAAGTAGTTGAAATGTTTTGGCTGATAACTTAGTTACATGTTGGTTGAAGTTTAATTCACTGTCAAATAGAACCCCCAGGTCTTTAATAGTGTTTGATCGACTTATGATAGTAGAGTTGATGTGATATTTGTACTCGATATGTTTCAGTTTACGTGTATATGTCATCACTTTGCATTTGGTATAGTTTAGTTTTAGCATATTTATATTACACCAGTTAAGAACATGGTTAAGGCAAGTTTGTAATTTTGTGCAGTCTTTTAATGTTTGTTACAGATAAGTATATTTTAGGTCGTCCGCAAATAGTAGCACTTCGCAATTCAGTTGGTCCACAATTTTGTCTATGTAGAGTAAGAAAAGAAGTGGCCCTAAGTTTGATCCTTGTGGAACTCCGCTTTTTACAATATAAGAGTTAGATGTATAGTTATTGTACTTGAACCATAGTCTTGATCATTACTGATCAAATCTCAGATTAACGTAGTGAATGGAATTTCAAAAATATTTTGTTACCTATATTGAGTTTAAACATTTTTAAATTTTGATTATCATATTATCGGTGACACGACATATCGTAACGCGACAGTTTGTAATTAACCAAATCGTATCATTGACAATTCGTAACGGCAAAAGTTGGTAACACCGACAGTTCCCCGCTATCACTATTAGTAACGGCATAATTCGTACCATTTCTCAGTTCACAACCCGTAATAAATGTATTTTTGAAATATTATAAAAACTCCTCAGTTTTCTTCAGGAAAAATTCTTGCGATTTCTAGATATGCATCAGTAGCTTCTTCAACAGGAAGTTAGCATTTTAACGCATTCTGCTAAATTTTCTATATTTAAATCAAATTCAATTTCTCCTAATTTTTGGATTACTGATTCAAATGAAAAAAACACCCTTTTCTCTTAATTTCAAGGCGTTGATTGCTGCGTTTTCAAAATCAAGAAGTCGACCTTTTAATATACGTAGAAACCTTCGATATGTATCCTCAGTCTTATTTGGCAGTAACGCATAAACACATGGAAATGCTACACCATGAAGTTGAACATGGATACTGTAAAACTAGAAAAATATTTCAGGTACAAGTTTGAAAGTTCCGTTCGATAACCAATTTTGATGTGTCAATAAAAGTTTAACAATGTTTCATGTCCAAAAAGAAATATTCTATTAGGATCATCAGGTTCACTGTCGTGTAATAGTAGGTTGCTATATTTTTGAGGAATCAGAAAATTCATGCTGCTTGGAATAGCAGGCACAGCAACTCTTTCTTCTTGTTTAGCACGTTAAAGAGTTCGTAATATTGAAATTTTTTTTGAACCATTAATTTGACACTCTGATTTGCTTCAAGTAGTTTTTTAGTATAGACAAATTTATCACCGTTCGTATGTACAATTGCTTTACACTTGTTACCCGATTTTAAACAGTCTCGAAATTTTGGTACATTTTCTACGCAAACCAAAACCATACGTTCATTTGCCATTTTTAAATTTCGAACACTCTACATAATAGCAAGAAGGTTACTAATGTTTCTCTTACTAAACGTGAGACTTTATATCTTTGAAGACATTCATCTTCTTAATTATAATCAATCAGTAGGCTTATTATTACAATAGCTAATTTTATTATTTTCGTTTTACAAAAATATACTTACAATACCGAAAACATTTTATGATTTTACGACTTACTTTATGTATACAATTAAAAGGGATTAATTCTAAATTCAATTCCTGTTATAGGTACATCAGTGGATTTAAATAAAGCCCACACGCTCATAAACAACCATAGCATTTGGACATTCCTATGTCATAAAGTACTTAGTGGCGCAGGTAAAGTGTTTACAATTTTGAAGCGAGTACTTAATCCTCTAATGGATTTTCCCGTGTTTAGGTTTATATTGCACGTATTTCAAAAATACAATTAACGAATATTGTTAGTTCTAATAGGTACATACTTCCGGAAAAAGTTAATGTTGCAAATAAAATTTTGTTTTTATTTATATTACAATACATTAATTCAATCCACTTCTTTTTTTTTTGATCTTTTTTTGAAATATAACAATTTTATTTTTGGAAAACTAATTTAGACATGACGTCAATTAATGATGGAACAATTAATATAAAACTAAGCCGTTTGAATTATTTTAAACGTTTTTTTGTAAATTTTACCGATTCTCATTAAATGAATTACATTTAAAAGTAATTTCTTTTTGTTGTTGGTGTTTGTTCGTAACTTTAAAAACTATAACTAATTAGCCGCACATAGTTTTGCTTTACTTTTCCAATAATAATTTGACAGATATTATTTCTGAAGTATTTTTATAGTAAGTATTATAAATAAAATTAAAGAGTACCTACATTATAATTAAATAGTATTAAAAGAGGTACAGTTTGACATGATTGCAATAACATCATTGTAACATAATTATAGTATTAGGTAATTGGTATTAATAAAAAAAAATAAAAGAAGGATTTAAGCTTTGGTGTTACGAATTATACCGTTACTAATAGTTGTAGTTATAAACTGTCGAACATTATGTAATTTTGAAGCTGTGTCTTTTTTTCTTAGTCTCTGATATGGCACATATGTGAATTTGGTGTTGATTAATCTCGTTTATTATTCCTTGATCCTTTTTTTTAGCGATTTGATATTCCAGCATGCAATTCTCAGTTGTATCTGTTTCTTTTTTCATTTGTTAATTTTCCCTCTTTGCACGTAGGTGGTCACTGTTTTTGTCCGTCCGGTGTTCGAAGGTTGGTTTTCAGATCTATGAGCCAAACATGTTTTTACCCCCAGCAGGTAACTAGCCTTACCAAAAAACCCTCCTCCTTTATCCGGGCTTAGGACCGGCGGAGTAGTCAATGAGCTACAGAATCCACCCATTAACCGCCCAGGCGGAGTTTAAATTTTAAATAATATTATTAATGACATTATTAAATACGTTCACTGCCGTCATGTTCTCAAATCAATGCATCAACATCTAACGGTTCCTTCGGTATCAATTCTAAATTAAGTCGATACTTCAGACCTAAATACAAACATGGCGACGAAGACGATGAAGACTCTAACTAGTCGCACATAAATAATATTAACCCAGACAATTCGTATCTGTCAACTTGCTACAAGCAAAGAGAATTAAATCAGCCACAAACATTGATTTTCTCCCAAACACGTTTCATGCAGTTCAGTAATTTTTTGCATCAATTCAACTCTTGATTAATAAATTATTTACAAAACTGAATATTTGAAATTTAGATGATGCATGATTTGCCGATGATCCAAAAATTATCCTTACCCACTTTCAAAAAGTGATAGATTTATCTGCTGAAATTGATCTAAAACTTAACCTTAACAAATGTAAAATTTTCTTCTGCTCAAAAACTAATAACCTACTTATTTTTTATTTAAAAATTGCTTCTTTATTTTTATCTATTTTATTCGCACTTGTGCTCTATGGAAGATTCCATCTTTACTTTATGAAATGTACTAATGTGTCTTCTACAAAGTTTAGAAGCTATTATTAAGATTATCACAGTGGTTTCAAGCACGATCCCCATTTCCAACGATTGTTTAGGTATCCCAAGAATTTCTGATGTTTGCCTTCTAGCCTTTATTTGCTCTGCCTGCGGTGCCGCGAGTCCTATGTCTTTCTTGCTTTCTGCTATAGACGTTGCGACTTTAGTTCATCTACTAAACGAAGCATTAGAAACCTTGCTATCGGTTAATCTCTTTTTCCTCATTATCTACACAGAAAGTAATTAACGCATAAATAGGATCATCGAAAAAACGCAATTACTCTTACCCGAGAAACAAACTCGATTTACTGCCCTCTAAGAACCAGAATCAGGAGCTTGGTTACACGCTTTTCTTTCTATGCAATAAAATCAGAGAAAGAATCCCTAGACATAGTGAACTTAATTCTATTATTCAACAGACATTATCATCTGCACATTTTTCAGCCATTCTTGAACGCAAGAACATTTCACGTGACGATGGAAAAAGACTCGATGACGCAACTTTGACTACGTTTTCTAAAGAGGTTAGTTCTTGTATGGGACGACACTTGCGTGGATACACTTGCAACCACATACTTACTTTGAAAGATGGAACAGCTGTCGAAATAGCCTGCAAAAAAGCTCTTCAAATATAAACGCATAAATTTTGACCTTAAGCTTATCGGTCAAAATGATGTATACAAAAGATGTTCGATATTTAGTAATAAAAACAAAAATTAATTAATTTAGGGAGAGTGGATGTAGCCAGTCTCCCAGGGGGTTAAGTTAGAGTTTTAAAAACCCTTGCATCCAGACCGCCTTAAAATCCTCTATCGAATTGTGTATTCAGTTTTTTTTTAAAAAGCTTGGAGGAGATGATAAACAGACAGCCAGACAGGGATTTTAAGGAAATTATAGTAATTAAATATTTTTAAAACGGTTGAAGTCAAAACTCTCGGATCTTGGTGTCAAGAAGCTAAAGAACGTATCAACTTCATAAACTATCTTCTGAATCTGGCAATGTAAACGTTAAGAATTACCATTACCCGAAACTTTTTTTGGCTATTCAACTAGGGAATTTAGCTAGCGTTTGTGGTGTTCTTCCTGATTGTTTCCAGTTTGATGAAATTTTTGTTTTTAAAGTAACATCTACATATAAAAATATAAGTATCATTACTGTTATATGAAATAAAATGTAGTATTTATTAACCGCTTATGTAGTCATCCAATTTAATATTAGATGTCATTCCACTCCTTAATTTGTGAAGCCTTGATAAAGCTCACACAGCACTTAACAAAACGCCGGCTAATTAAAACCAGGTTTTTAATTTCATTTTTCCATCTTGAGGAAGCTTTATGAGGACATTTATATAGCTTGTATTTTACTTTCAATAATAAATTTTATAACAAAACCAAGGTCTATGGGTTCGCTTTTGTATAGATCTACTACAACTGCACAAACAATTTCTTTTGATTCTAATAAAATTGTTTTACTTAAAAACTATGAGCTTCTAATTTTTTCTTTAATCAATATTTCAACTTTCAATAAATTTTGAGTTTTCCGATAATACACAAAATTTTTTATAGGGTATTGAAAATAATGTTATGTGAGACTATATTAACACTAAGAATTAATTTAATTTCCGTTGTTCTACCTTTGTAACTATCGGTAATCTTTCTTATTCGTGTGTTTTGTCCATTTGCAGTCTATAGCAGTTCTTGAAAGTGCTCCTTCCAATTGTCAAGTTTTAATGTAGTTTTCTTCTACTTTTCACCGCTTTTTTAATGATTGAATACTTCATAAAAAAGCTTTTCTTTTTGAACTCTGTTAGTAGAAATATTTTCTTCTGATATTTGTATTCTTCATGGTCAGAAACTGTTCTGTTAGATAAATACATCTTCTATTCTATTTTCTTTCTACCGACTTGCTTTCTTATCTCTTTCATTTAACATGTTGTTTGTGCCTCTAATAGTGTGTTTTTGAATATTGTACGCAGTTATTCTACTGTTTTATCATCTTTTTAATTGTTCTATTTTTAATTGAAGTAAGTGTTTAGTGTACTTTTTGGGACTTCTACTTCTTTCAATTTATGGTGTTAATTGTTTAAAATTCTATTTTTTTAGTATTGATGTTATTATTTTCATCTGTAGTTTTTTATTTTTTGTTACTGTCATGTATAGTGACCACTTTGATACTGTATAAAATTCCACGTTCTTAATTTTCAAAACTTTTTTTTTGAACCAAACACTGTTATTTTTGTTTTCTCATATCACAGTAGTACTGTGTGAATATAATATAATATAATAATACTATTAGGTACTGTTAGAGCAAAACTGTCCACGTAGCATTAGGCCAACTTTTTGAGACAAGTTAAACAACGAAAAGAAAAATTTGTTTTGTTTCGACAGATGTGCTGTATTTCATTGTTTTAAATTATTGCATCGCCTACTTCTAAAGTGTAAACTAACAAATTCGCTTGTAATTCCGTAATTTTCTACAAGAACCTCTATAAACTATATATTTAAAAGGTTACAAAATAAGGATTTGAATGAAGTCAAAGTCAACTATGGTTTCCATTAAAAAAAAAACTAAGTTTATGTGGCATCTCGACTATTGGTGACCAAAGTTAAAAATTGACTACTTCATTTGATTCTACGCTAAAAACTGCACAAGAAATGTCTTTACACTTTTTCCTGAATTTTTATCAACAGATGAGATATGAAACCCTATCGAAATTTGAAAAAAATTAATTTTGGTCCCTCCGTCAAAAATGAAAAAAGATAGCAAAGTTTTGTTTTTGCTGTTTAATTTGTCTCAAAAAGTTGGCCTAATGCTACGGGAATAGTTTTGTTTTAACAGGAATAGTTACCAAAATACCCTACATCGAAATCAGTCCACCCCGTACTTGTTCATACCTGTGTCTTAAACATTCTCTGGATGCTCTATTTACTCTAGTGTGGGGTATCTTACTTTGGTATCCCTTTCCTTGTTTTTTCTTCTCGTGAGATTTTTCTGAACTTTTTTTTCCATTGTGAGATCACAATACATTGCTAATCTAAATTTAATTAAATCTACTTTTGGTCATCACAGAAAAACACTAAATTAAAATTACGCTCTTATTCATCATTTTAATGCTAGCAATAACAACAAACTTATTTTCGACATGCTCAAAAATGCTTACAATCTTGTCGCAAATTATGTATCTTTACTTCAATAATTAAATTATGCTTAAACATTTTCTAAACAAGAATTAAACTCAGAATTAGACCATGATAAAATAGCGAGAGCAAGGACGAGTTTAATGACCTTTTGGATAGCTTGTTTGCTATAACCATTTACAATAGGATTAGTAGTTAGATGACGCCAGTTCAAATTCTGATTGTTGGATGGACGCAATGACAAAATACAAAAGATTTAACAACAGACCTTTTTTGAGCAGGATGATGGTGGAAAGAAGCGTGTATATATCTGTCAGTATAAGTGGGTTTGCATAACATCAAATGACTTAATCCACCTTTGAGTTTCCGAGTATCTCAAAGAATGTAAGACAATGATTTTCTTCAATTTCCATATTAAACTTGATGTCAGTATGCTGTTTATTGAGATAGTCGAGAAACGTATCTAAAGATCGGCGACCATAAGGTCATACGCTAAATCATCATCAACATACCTAACCATACTTTCGTTTTCAACGGTTGTTACAAGTTCGTTGTGCAGCTATTTAAAATAAAAAAATAGTTAAGAAGTTTTTGAAAAACCTATCCGAAGCTCGTTGTCGGTGTGTAAGTCGCAGAAAAGGTTTTAAAGAACGTTGTTAGAGGCTTCTAATGCGACACTGGGCGCCACCTAGAGAGACCTAGTAAAATATCCTTAAATCGAAAGTCATAAAGAAAGTAAAACACACAAACTTGTAGAAGAGAAACTAGAGAATATGTTCTGACGAGAATCGATATTACAATGGTAAAACAAACAATAAAATTTAAGAGCATAAGAGCACAATACAAGTATAGTTATCACAGATCCCGCAAATATACCTTAGTGTATGACCAACATTTAATTAAATGGCGCATAGCGTTACTCGATATTTGCAGAAACTGATCAAAATTAAGCCAATAATTTACACAATCTTAACGACCTGAACTAAATCCTCAGCATAAATTCAACATTTTAGTTAAAAAAAATATAGGAGTTAATAAACCCGAGCTTCGTCGATTGCAAGGTTCACAAATGGTACCCGAATCTTTATTTCCAAACCCAAAAAAATTAAATCGCAAAAGCAAAATCGTATCATACGTGCATGACCTTTGCATTAAAAGCAGTAAATTAAATAAGAAAAATTGACGCACTAATTCTTATCGCTTATCGGTTAATATAGAAAGTGTTAGTAAATAAGTGCGACAAGCTTTAGGTGGTTATTTTGCTTAAAAATAATGACAGTTTACTACAAAAACGTATGTCCCCAAATGCTTCCTTTTAGACATACGGGGTCTTAAAGTTTTTCTTAAAAACTGACGATTTATTTATTTAAAATTTATTGTAAAAAATTTCTCCTGCCTGTTTTCGTATATATGTATATCCAGACCAGCTTCTTCAACATCATAATGTAGGTTTGAGTTGATTTAGACCTGTGATCAGATAACTAGTCGCCTCCGTGAAGTTACCCCAGGTATTTATTGCATTCTGCCACCAAGTTGTCCAGTGGTAACAAGAATTAAGAAGAAGATATTGAAGGTGAAATTTCCTCCAATTAAAAGTTTTATTGTAACAATTGTGCGAACTTAACGAATCATATAAAACTGTTGCATATATTCAGTTATACACCTCTAAAAGTCCAAAAACGTACGTCGACATGCACCAATTAGCAGAATCCGACGCTCAATTCGTACGAAGCGGAAAATGAAAAAAATCACTTTCACTCCGATAAGTTTCTAAGGTAATGGATTCGAAAGCTTAAAAATATTGGCGACAACAGAAAATAAAGCAGCACCCGAAACCTGTGCCTAAAAGTTATTGCGGAATTAAAAATAATTGGACGAAAGACACATTTGTATGAGCGGAGAGAATATTTGACAGGAACCTTTGTAAAAGATGATATGACATCAAAACTAACAAAGAGATCATCATGATATACCTTCAAACTATTTAAACTTTGAACCAAATGGTGAGAGTTTAAGATGTTGCCTACAAATTCGTTAAGCTTTTTGATAGAAATTTGGCTAATTTGTAGGTAGGAGACTAAATTGTAATAAGAATTAGCCGAAGAGGTGCACATTGTTCGTGAATCTTAGGTAGACAATGACTCCGGCTGTGGAATCCTTAATTTTCGCAAAAAGAATTTAAATTTCTGATATTCAATATTTATTATTTTTGGTCAATATCATTTTTCTATTATTATTATTATTATTTTTAGTAAAAGTGGAGAAATCGATTATCACAAAGATGAAAAAGTGTCTACAAAAGAAAAGAAAACATACACCTATCTCAGAAGATGTATCCAGACCTTTTACTGTAGAAGAGCTAAAATATGCATTAAAAAAGACCAAATGAAAGAAAGCTGCTGCGTTTGATGGAATACATCCAGAATTTCTGAAAAATATGGGAAATTATTCTTTGAAGTGACTACTTATGTTTCTCAATGATATTTATAATACAGGTAAGTTATCAACAGATTTAAAGAAATGTAAAGTCGTGGCAACTTTAAAGAAAAATAAACCTCCTATAGACACCACATCTTATCTACCAAATAGGGTGCGATTTCTAATCCAAATTGTGACTGTGGAAACAAACCGGAGACCGTTACAAATATTGTAGATAATTGTCAATTAACGAAGTTTAAAAGCGGATTTCAAAACATTAATAATTTAACGGATGAAGCTATATTATGGCTTACGAATCTGAAGGACATCTGAAGTTCAGCAATATTTTGTATTCTTGTCCTGATTATCTATTTTTCCATTATTTTGTTTTGCTATCTCTTTAACTCACTATTTTTTCGTCATATCATATCATATATGTCGTCATGCAATGGCTGTGCTGTTATATTTTATGTTCTTATTTACCTTCTATATTGTTAATTAATATTATTACATATAAACACTAAGGTGGGTAAGGGTTGGCATGTTTAGGTTTTAGTGGCTTTTCTAAACCTTGAAGCAAATGCTTTGCCAAGACAAATCAATCCACTATTGCACACGGTTTCGTCACCACACTATACAGGTTTGTACTGATTTTCTGGGGTACCATACATAACACTTACATCACCATACAATATTTAAAATGTACCATACGAATAAATAAATAAATACATTACATCGTAACCCTCATGAAAAACGTAACTATAAAAAATTTTGAATTTCAAATCTATTTCGAATTTAAATTCTAATCGGGTGTAACCGATGTTACCGTGGTTACAATTTTCAAAACAAATGTTGAAACAAAAAATTTGACTTTTCGTAACTAGTTCAGAAAAGTGGACCAATTTGACACTTACTTTAATTATTAATAGTGTGACATCTGTCACGGAAAACCCTAAAACAAGAACAATAGATAATTTTATCAGAATATCAGACAAAGCTGAGTGGATTATTATTCAAAAACGATTTATTTTAAGAAAAACGAAAAAATTAAAAATAATTTATAACACCTTGGGATTAAATTATTTGCATGATAATAAACAATGAATGTAATAAGTAAGTGTAGTTTAAGGTCAAAAACTAAAGATAATTTTCACATTGAACTTAAATATAATTAAATCTACAAGGTTGACAATTATGTTGTGCACCATTTATGTTGAACAATTAGAATAATTCGTTATGTAATATTTATGAGTGTTAAAATAATTCATAGAAAAGTTGCGATAATTAAATATTTTGAGAAACTGACATGACAGTAACTATATTTAATTATATCAATTTAGTGCGTGAATAGGTACGGAAAAATTCTAGCGGATACATAACTTTGTAGTTAATGACCATGTTTCAATTATTATTTACAGCGTTAAATGTATTCCCGGTATCAGTATAAAGAACAACGCAAATTAAATAAGTTAATTTTTATTTTTCTACATAGTCTCACATAACCTCAATACATTATTTTCAATAACCTGTAAAAAATAACTTTCTTTCTTTTCGGAAAAATCTAAATTTATTGCCACCTTGAGTTCGTTGAAAGATATGTCATATAAAAACTATTTTTAAGTTCATTATTAAATTAAAACTGAATAATGGAAAGTTGAAATATTGATCGAATAAAAAATTAATAGCTCATAGTTTGGAAGTAAAATCATGATTAGAGTTAAAATCATGACTAGAGTTTGTGATCATATATTTACAGTCAAGTTAGTTATTGATAAAAAATTGAAGCAAGGTGGTAAAGCAACTATTGCTTTTATTGGTTTAGTAAAGATCTTCGACAAAGTGCCGCGAGAAAAAAGTACATAACAGTTTAAAAAAAAGTAAATAAATCAAAATATAATATAACTAATAATAGTGATAAATAGAAACATCCGAACCATTTGTACAAGAAGATCAACATCAAATCAAACAACTTAAACAACTCAACTATACAGGGTGGCCCACCACATTCGCCTCAGGCTGGAAAATAATTTTTAGCGCAGTCATATGAGGGTTTTTAAAGAACATATTAAAATTATTTTTGAATATGCAGGGTGACACAAAAATGAAATACATATCAAAGTTATATTTTTTCTTATGGAACATGCTATATTTTTTCATATTTTTAGATACTATAGACTAAATAAAGGTTTTACTTACACTTCGTATACCTAAAACTGATCGTTTCTGAGAAATTTTGAGAAATATAAAAATACATAATGTAATTTAAAAATTGCTTACACCCTGCAGCATGGAACAAACTGCTCATAATTAAATCTACTGGTTAGCTGAAATACGTATCAGATAAAAACGGGAGGAAGAATAATAAACAGAGATAAGAAAAAATATAACTTTGATATGTACTTTATTTTTGTGCCACCCTGCATATTCAAAAATAATTTTGGAATATGCTCCTCAAGAACCCTTATATGACTACATTAAAATTATTTCCCAACCCTTTTCATTTCTCGTAGAAAAACCGAGGCGGATGTGGTGGGCCGCTCTGTATATGTAATTCTAACAATAAAATATTAGATCTTATTTTATCGAATTTAAATATCATCGTTTCTCATTCAGTTAATCCGTTAATAGTAGAAGACTTACATCATCCTGCACTTCAACTAAAACTACAGTATCCGCCAAAATAAACAGTACCGAAAATAAAAATAAATATGAACGAAACTCTACCAAAAAACTTTTTCTTCCGTTGTTAGAACCATTTTTAAATCAAATTTAACTGCAGCGTACTATTAATATATCAACTAATGACAATTAAGTCAAATATGACAAATCCATATTACATAAACAACTCCCCAGCACTTTCTGTTTCGGTACTGTTTATTTTGGCGGATACCGTATATAGAATATTTCATAAACCGAGAATTTTTAAAACTAATAGAGAAACAGTTTTCTACAACTTTAGAAAAGCTGATTTATCGCTATTATATAGTCTTCTAAATAACATAGATTGGACTCCACTATATGAATACAGCAACGTCGATCATGCCTGCGATTATTTTTATTCAATTATCTATTCTATTTTAGATCGAGCTGTACCAAAGACCACTTTATCTAAAAGAAACTTTCCTTGTTGGTTTTTTCCTCCAAACTCGTTCTTTAAACTGTCTCGTAAATTTCCATCAAACTTGTATTACTCTACAAAATTTCGAAATCTTCGCTCTATTTGTAAATCAGAAATCAAAGAAGCCTACGAAGAGTTTCTAACAGAAGCAGAATGCACTATTTCGAGAAATCCAACAAATGTTTGGAAATTCATAAACCTTAAAAGAGGTTCTCCCAGTATCCCTCCAGTCATAAATTCAAACGGTGCACAAATTAGCGGACCGAGAAATGTCGTTCAAGCGTTTGCAAAATTTTTTTCAAAGTTTACCGATCATCTACTATCTGTAATGATCTTGAGGCTAATTATCCCAACCTTCCATGCATCAACATCAAAGAAATATCAACTGAACCTATTGAAATTGCTGCTAAAAGTTTAAAAAGTTCTTTTTTATCGGGCTCTGACTTTATTTCTAATTTTATCATTAAACACTATAATAGTAACATTTGTAAATCCCCTATTTTTTATATTTAATTTATCAATCAAATCCTCTAGTTTTCCCAACGTCTGGAAACTTACTTACTGGACAAAAAGATAAACGGACAGGGTAAAAATTTAATTAATATGTGCGAAGACAGAGGGTGGACAATTCTAAATGAAACCATGGAAGAAGGGAGGAGAGGGATTAAACGTTTGTGAGTGAAAGGGAGAATCGATAATAGACTATGTGCTGGTGAATGAAGGAAGTATGGAGAGTATAGAAAAAATAAGAGTAGGAAATGAAGTGGAATCGGATCATCAACCTTTAGAGGTGTTCCTAAATGAGGAAGAAGAAAAAGAAAGAGAAGGGGAGAAGGAAGAATGGAGAGTTAAGAAAATATGGGCAGATGAAAATATAGAGAAATATAGAGAGAGGATGGAGGTAGAGATTAAAACGGGGAATAAAGTGGAGGAAGTAATAGAAGGAATAGTAAAAAGATGAAAATAGAGGTAGAAAAGAGAAGATGCAAATTAAAGAAAAGGGAGGGTGGTAGAAGAAAGGAATGGTGGAATAAAGAATGTGAGAAGACAACAAAAAATGTAAGAAGAGGAAGGAGAAGTTGGAACAAAAGGCATATAGACATACAAGAGTATAAGAGAATAAAGAAAAAGTATAAAGATAGCTGTAAAAAAGAAAAAAGAGGAATATAAAAAGGAAGTAGAGGAGGAAATAAAAGAATAAAAAACGAAGGAGAACTATGAAAGTTTGTAAATAAGGGAGAGAAAAGGAAAGAAAGGAAGCACAAAAGTAGATGAGAAGAAATGGAAGGAACATTGTGTAGAATTACTTGAACGGCAAGAAGAGGAGCCAAAGAGATTTAAGAAAAGGAGAAAAGAAAAGAGAGAGGAGAGAAGGGGAGATAGCGAGAGAAGAGGTGGAAAGAGCGATGAAAAAAGTGAAGAGAAGAAAGGCGGAAAGGACAGACCGAACAAATGGAAAGCAATGGAAATATACGGGGGAAAGGATGAGAGAACAAGTTAGAGAATTATTAAGCAAAATTTGGAGAGGGGAAGAGCTGCCATGTAAATGGAAAGAAGTTATAATATGTCCGGTATATAAAGGTAGAAGGAGAAGAAAGAAATAAAAAATTATAGAGGAGTGAGCGTAGCAAATATAGGGTACAAGTTATATGCAGAGGTATTGAGACAGAGATTCGAGAAAGAAATAAACAAAAATAGTTGTTGGGGACTGGCAAAGATTTCGGAAAGGACGAAGGACGATAGATAATATATATATATATATATATATATATATATATATATATATATATGTATATATACTAAAACAAGTGATAAATAAGAATCTAGAAAAGAAGAGAGGGAAAGTGTTAGCTATGTTCCTGGACCTAAAGGCGGCATTTGACAATATGCATAGACAGAAATTATGGGAGACGTTACGGAAAAGTTATATAAGAGAGGACTTGGTGGGTGCGATACAGGAAGTATACGAGGAAACAAGGTGTAGGACAAGAATGGATGGAAAACTAGGAGAGATCTTTTGACGAAGAAGGGCTGGGACAGGGGTGCCCTTTAAGCCCAAGTCTTTGTCATTGTATATAGGGGATTTAGAAGAAGAAATGAGAAAGCATCAAAAGGGAAGGGTGGTAATAAGAAGAGAGAAGGTTTGGCTACTGAAATAAGCAGATGACATAGTAGTGGTGGCGAATAAAAAAAAGAAATGAGAGTAGCAATAGAGATAATAAAAAAGTACTTGGAAGGAAAGGATTTAAAACCAAAGGTACAGAAAACAAAAATCATAGTGTTCCAAAAAGAAGAGGTAGGAAGAAAAATGTTAAATGGAAATGGGGCGAGGAGGAAATAGAGACCGTTAAGGAGTGGTGATATTTAGGGTATATTTTGAGATATAACAACAAAGATGAAGGTCATATTAGAGAGCTAAGAAAAAGGGGAATAAAATAGTAGGACATATATGGGGAATAGGGGAGAGGGTGTTTGGGAGTGATATGGTAAAAAGGGATGGTTGTTCAAAAACTTATAAAAAGTGTATTATTGTATGGGGCGGAGATATGGGGATGGAAAGAGAGGGAGACGTTGGAAAAATACAGGAAAAATATTGGAGGTGGATCTTAGGGCTGGAGAGACACCGGAATATATAGTGAGGGAGGAAGCAAAATTAGAAAAAATCAGGGTACAGGCGGGGAAGATAGCCATGAGATATAAAGAAAAATGAAAGGTAGAGAGGAAAACACAATATTGATGGAATGTTGGAAAGAGGTGAAGAGAAAGAGAATAGAACACGGACAGGATGAAAGGAGAAATTATTACGAAAGGGTGGGTTATTCGACGGAAGAAGTGGGGAGGAGAAGGTAGGAAGGATGGAGTATAGAAGAGGAGATAGTAAGGAGAAATAAGGATACGCAAATGCAAGAAAGAAGGGAAAAGATAAGAGAAGGTAAATACTATGAAGGGTATGGAGAGATAATAACGGAGGGAAAAGCGAAATATTTAATGGAAAGGAAGAGTTTAAAAAGCAAACGAATAATAGCAAGGTTTAGGTGCGGTAACAAGAAATGGAAAACAAATATTGGAAAGAATGGAGAAAATGCAGAATGTGTGGAGAAGGGTGGGAAAACTTGAGGCATATGATGGATGATTGTTAGGAGATGAGAAAAGAGATAAAAAAAGAAAGGTAATTCCGGGAGAAGATGGAGAAGGGAAGGATTGGATGAAGGAGGTGTTAGAGAGAAGAAAATTTTTAGAGGGGAGGGTTTAAAGGGGAGGGAGGAAAGAAAAAGAAAAGTTTAGTTATCGGTATGATAATGTAAATAAGATACTTTAATCATTTGTTAATTTTAAAAAACAACAAATAAATTATTTCATTCAACTTACTAGTGTTTGTTCAATATTCAAAACAGGTAATCGTCAATATACCATAAATTATAGACCTATAACCAAATTTCTCTACCATTATCCAATTTAATTTCGCCTAAGCAACATCAATTCTTTAAACGCAGATCAATCGTCCCAAATCTCACTGAACTTTCAAACTATCTATCAGTTTCACTGAACAAAAATATACAAGTTGACGTTACATATAGCAACTTTTCAAAGGCGTTTGATACCATTGATCATAGTATTCTTTGTCAAAAAATTACTATCTTACGGTTTACATAGAAGACTAGTCGAATTATTTAAATCGTACTTTTTGGATAGATCAATGTACGTTAAATATTAGGGGCATAAATCTTGAATCTTTAAACCTACATCCGGTGTGCCCCAAGGTTCCATTCTAAGACCTTTATTATGTAATATATTTATAAACGAGATTGTATCTTTCATTGATGTGGAACACTTTTTATTCGCTGATGATGTGAAGATTTACACTAGAATCTCTTCTGTCGATGACTGTATAAAACTGCAAAATAACTTAAATAATGTTCTAAACTGGTGTAACCAAAATCTACTTTATCTAAATATCAGCAAATGCAAAGTTCTATCTTTTTAAGCCGCCAGAAAATTTTAACATACTATGATTATTCCTTAAATGGCGTTGTTCTTCAAAGAGTAACATCTTGGAGTTAGTTGACCATATCACCAGCACAGCCTCTTCGTGTCTTGAAACGTTTGTAATACACGTGAATTTCATAGAAATGATGCATTAATCAGTCTTTATGATTCCCTTGTTCTTCTTTACATGGACGTTTCCTTTCCTTTTTCCATAGTGAATTTGATGAATAGTGTGATGTTGTTTCAATGATGTTAAAAAAGGTTTAGTTATCAATTACTGTGGTTTCAATTTATGAGAATGACGTCTATATCTAAGCCACATATCTTGGGTTTAAATTTTGATTTTACCATGGACTGAGATTCAAACTAGTTTATGTAGAAATTGGCGACGACTGGTGGTAGAGTTAAACCCACTGAAAGCTCTTCGTCTTGAGCAAAAAATCTGTCTTTCTCCTGGAAGTACGTGTACTTGATTGTAGTAGATTAATTACTCCTTCTACAGACTTTCTATGTCGAATCTTACCAGTTGATCTCGTGGTTGTAGTTCTACTGTTTTTAGAATTTTAACGAGTTTTTGATAAAAGATGAGTTGTTGTTTGTAGTGGTTGCACAATTGGTAGTAGACACCTAGGTAGCTGATATGTGAGACCATTACGAAGGCTGGTTATCGGTCAAAGTGGTATGTTGTTTTTGTGTATCTTGGGTAGTCCATATAGAAGCGGAGGTTTGCTGTGGGTGGTGTCGTCCTTATCTTTGGTGTTAGATATCTTTCTTACAATTTTAGGGGGTGATAGATCTTCTTTTTCGAGCTTGCTGTGTGATTTTTGTTCAATCGATTTAGTTTCCTTGTTTTAAGGTGTCTTCAATTTTTTGATTGTAGGTGGTGGCAAGCATACGAAAGAACAAAGTTATCAAAATTCATTCAGTCAACAAAGGGACCGCGACTGTTATCATGGCAGCCATCACCTACGATTAAATAAGTTGAAAACACCTTAAAACAAGAGAACTACCGTAGGTTGAACAACGATCTCACAGCAGGCTTGGAAAGAAAGATTTATCACACCCTAAAAATGTACGAAAGATATCTACATCTACATGAAGACGTTTAATAAATGCACGTGTATTTATTTTATTTACGTTATTGGTGGATATGACATACAAGTTAGGTACTTTAAATTGATTTGATAAAATTGAGTGATCGTTTTCTGACATAAAATAAAACAAGGAAAATTATTTATTAAGTATTTTTGAAAACTATTGCTTTTCTATAATCAAAACTTTGTAACTAACGAGGTATCATACTCGACCACTAACATTTATTTACCAAAAATTTTGTATGTATTTTATTGACACTTATCCGCAAGCTTATTATCCATTTAGTTATCTACCCGATTTTGCAGAACAAATAAATATCTTACCCTTTCGAAGGGTACAGTTCCGAAGGTAAATAAGATAAAAAATTATGTTTACTTAAGTTTAGGCCAGGAATTCACTCTCAAACTTTTTCGCCTCAATTTAGGTACATCGTCTGATCTACCACATCATAAATGTCGTTTAAAAATGTCTTTATTGAGTTTACGTCAGAGGATTATTTAGAGAAACCAAATTTAGTGTGAATACGTCTTGTATATAAAAAATGAAAATACAAAGTAAAGGGTGTATTTATAAAACTTTATTTAATTTAAAAAGCTCTATGTTGATAGAAATGTAAAATGTAATGTCAGTAATTCAAACAGCATTAGTTATTAGACCTCAAAGTATATTAACCGCAATGTTGAATACTTTGCTTTAATGAGCTTTTTTGAAAGAAAATTTTCTTTGACCATGAGAAATGTATTTTCTGCGCATCAACTGAGATCAAAACTGCTTTCCCCTTTAAAGGGTTTGGTAGCGTATATAAAAGTAAGAGGTGAAAAGTCGAACTAGTTGAAAAGTTTAAGGTTTCCGTATTTCATCCATTTTCGTAATTGCTTCGGTTTTGCGCATTCTGAAAGAAAAATGGAAATAATTAAGCAACCTTCGATGGCTTTAATAAATAAATTAAAGCAGTTGTGCATTTTAGGATTTGAGGTGAGACACTGTGGTTAAGAAATTAATAATAACATAATTTTAATACAACTCTGTAGATGAAATAGGTCGTTGTCCTTTTAATAAAGTAGTTTAAACGGTCACGCGAGAAATAACATGCGAAAAATCTTTATTGTTACGAGCCAGTTGATGCAAAAACATTAAAGCTGTTTTTTTTTTTAATTTTCAGTCGCAACAAACAACGTCCATTCCATCAACACCTTCAACACCTATATCTCCACCCCCAGAACCTTATGAAATAAGGGTTATAACCGAAGATGACTCAGATGCGATCGTTTTACACTTAAGACAATTTTTCTTCAAAGACGAGCCACTTAACATTGCCGTAGAATTAACAAATTCAGAAAATTCGTGTTGTGAGGAATTAGAAAAGTATTCTCTTAAAAGTGTCAACGAAGGCACGTCTTTAATGGCAATTACAAGCTCGAATCATATAATAGGAGTGTGTTTAAATGCCGCCATCAGCAAAGACGAAGCAGACGACGAACAGAAATTTAAGTGTCCCAAATTCGCTACTGTGAAAAAGTTTTTGAGTTATTCTGGAAATGAAGGAACAAAAGCAATTGCTGAACAATTTCCCGATGTAGACAAAATAATGTTCGTGAAAATTGTGTCGACGGATAGCGCTTGGAGAGGCAAAGGAATTGCAAAAGGATTATTAGACCAATCAAGGTATGGTTTAGGCTTTAACAGATATTCATAACTTTATTGTATTTATTGGTAAAACAAAGATGTCTTCTGGTGTTGATCGGTTCGAGCTCCAGTTGACAAGGTTTTGACCACTAACATAAAACAGATAAAAATTTAGGTAACCAATATTAACTAAATTAAAAGAGAAGAAGGGTCAAATAAATCAACAACTAAAAAATTCAAAATTTAATTTCATAAAAGTGTGTTCATAATTAACTAGAATTTTTAATAAATTTTTAAGAAATTTCTCTGAATTGTTCTTTAACAACAATTTAAAATTTATTTTATAACTTGGTAGATAAGAATTCTACAGATACGTTCTAAGGTGCAATAATAAAACATTTATTAAATTTTGGACAAAGTAGGTCAGTGTCACGTATAGATTGAGCGTTTCGAATAAAATTTTGTTCTAATGATCCAATGAAATTTTTGTTGGTCAAATGAAAATAAGAAACCTTTACATGTATTTATTTTACTTTACTATGTTTGTTTAAACTTTTCATTATTATTTTTATTTTTAACACAATTCATGATACACATTTTTTTTTCTAAAGTTAAAAAATCAAAGATCACCAAATGAAGTGATGATAAAATTAATTTGAGTTATTGCTGTAAATTTTAACGTTTAGTATTGGAAATTTACATGTGAAATTTCCAATTTTTGGTTTAAGTTTTCTTTGACACCCGTGAACCAATTTTGACAACTTTCGCTAACCGCATTCCTTTTCTTGACAAGGTCACCTAAATGACATACAGGTCAACTCAAACAATGGTCTTCAAAAAATGACCAGTTGTTGTTTGGCAACCAAACAAATATGTTAAATCAACGAATTTAAACAAGTAAACAAAATATTGAAACATTTGAGAGAGGGAGGAGAGAGACAGAGAGAACTCAAACCAAAATTGAAACCTTTACATGTAATTTCCCATTACTAAATGTACTGATGATCCTTAAAAAAATAATAGAACAGCCAATACAGGATTATGAATCTTAATTTTGTTTCAACAATTAAATTAATAAGTTCTTGGATAAGTGTATTAACGTTGATTATAAAAGTTCGGTATTAAAGTATCTTCTTACAGTCTATGGTATCAGTGATTGTATGACAAGAATAACTCATTGTAATGGCAGCAACATATAATTCAAGTTTTTTTTTAATTTCAGGCCCAAAACGACAATTAAAATTTTCTACTGGTATTACCTTCCTACACAGACTCCTCAACATTAATTTAAAATATCTGAAACTTACAGTCTAATATATCAAAGTGAACACAAACGTTCCAATACTTTGTCATTAAGATAATAAATTAAGAATGTTTTAAATAATGTGTTAATTGTGTTGGAATACAGGTAATAGGAGATCAAACCTTTAATATGGAAGTCTGGATGTAATAAGTAATAACTCAGGCTAGTTTTTAGCGAAGTTTTGCATCTCAAGGTTGATGCTTCTTCAGACCACTGTTTTATTTAGAATATGATTCAATAAAAGAGAATATGATCAAAAATTAAAGAAAATCTTAACGAATGATAAATTAATATCCAATCCAATCAATAAAATTATTAGTAAACTTTTTAAATTTCGTTCACATTAGTGAGAACATATAAAATCAATTAATAACATACAATCCTTTCATGTATTGGATCCTCTAGATTTCTAAATATATGACTAATATTAAAACAATTTGATTCGAATATTTATAACATTAGATTAACCAATTCATAGCAATTAATAGATAAAAATTAAATCAGTTACCATTTCTGATAAAAATATATTAATATCCAGAATGCAATTACAGTATTAGTTAAATCCTCTCTATTTAATTAATTTAATAAAATTTAGATGTTCCTTTTTGGAGAGGTAATAAATATCTAATATTTATGTAGTTATTTTGGCTACGTTTCGTGTCCTAGTTGTGGACACTCCACCAAACCCTTTATTCAACAAAAAAGCAAATGTACAGGGATTTTTTTATATACAATATTCTGATTATATTTTTTAAATTTTTAAAACATTTTTTTTGAGAAAAACTTATAAATAATGTTCAAAAATATTCAAAATCAATGTTCTAAAAATTCAATTGAATCCCTAGTTTTTATATTAAAAACTTAAACACTAATTATACTTACTTATCAACATTTAAACAAAATTTACAAGAGATTTTTTTAAACAAATTTAAAAAAAAAATTTATAATCAGATTATTACATACCTATAAAAAAACTTGTACACTTGATATTATGTTATAACAGTACTTTCTTTTGTTGAAGTGTTGACAACTAGGACACAAAACGTAGCCAAAATTACTACATAAATACTGGTTATTTATTGACCCTCTTCAAAAGGTGGATCTAAATTTCATTAAATTATATTAGTATCGTTTTACAAATATACAAAAAAAAAACAATATTGAGCATGATCAAAAAATTTTGGAATCATATTAATAGTTTTACCACACTATTATTTAACAATTTGTCGTATCAACCGATTTTCACATACAGTATGTCTAATTAAGTTTCATTGTTAAATGTTCGTCACCATTCTGCCTTTTCTAATAATTAATGACTAATGTCTATTAAAAAATTAATATATTGATGGTTTTAAGTAAGTATTGATAACTGACAACTTTTATTATTAATTGATTAAATTACGGATTAACTTCTACTGAAAAAAAAAATTAATTTATTGATAATTTAGACTGTTTTTTTTTGATTAAATTACTGACTAAGTAATGGTTTTTAGATTTTTTACTTTATATATCAAATTTGACTAATACATTGATGACTGATTGATTAAACTTAATATTTTTAAGTTATTATTGTAAATTGTTAGTTTTCTTACTGTTATTTTTTTTAATAATTGATTGTTATTCACTTAATTTTCTAAGTATTTATAATAATTGACTGATTTACTTAATTTTTGATTTTAATTTTAACTGATGGTCTTCCATCTGTTTCTATTTCTAAATAATTAAATAATAGGCTAAACTCTAGTGATACATTTAACTTATTGATTATTAATGCTCAATTTCTTGCTAATTAAATGTTTGAATAAGTAATAGCTAGTACATTTTTGACTTACAGAATAAATTTGATTAATAAATTTTTAAATTTAATATTTTTTAAGTATTTATTGTTAGTTGTCAGTTTTCTACTTAATAATTGATTACATTATTTACTGAAATGTACTGAAAAATTTAGGTGAATTAGTTATTTACTCTTACTAATAAATCAAGAAATGGATTTTCTTAATGAATCTAAAAAACAGAATTTGATTTTATTTAAAAACATAAATTATTAAACAAAATTATTGACTGAAAATTTTGATTAAGCTTCTTCTTTTTGAATAAAATTAAAAAATTTAGGAATTGAGCCACCAATTTTGTATACATTTTTTTTCTTACTCTCCATTCGACAGGGTTTTCCTCGGTGAGTTTAACCCAAGTTTGCGCACCCCTAAAACCAAGCTTTTCTCCGCCATCTTGGATTTGGTGTTTTTGGAATTATCAATCTCGCGCTCTAATTATCGCACAGTTGTAAACTTGGTGTCTTTGGATTTCTTTTGAGTTATACGTTCAAAAAAACTATGCATTTAACGGGAAAAATGTTATTGTTCTTCAAAGTCGACAGAATGACTAAAAAAAGTTTTTTTGCTTTTTTGGCTCTTATCTTTTTTCCAGTCTACCTGACGCTTTTACGTGAGAGAACTTTATGAAAGATAAAGTAGTTTCTATAATTTACAAAAAAAATTAAAAAAATACAAAATATGGAAGGTGATCAGTACCTTACAGTACTCTATGGTCAACAAGAAAAACATGTTGTTCCTGAGATTCACCAATTTGGTTTCCGGACCTGGTCATCAAGACCCTCCCGGATAATTAGGAAAAATGTGCAACACAATTTCACAAAACACAATCACATTACACTTAATTAATATTATTACATGTGAATACTAAAATGGGTAAGGGTTGGCATGTTTAGGTTTTAGTGGTTTTCCTAAACCTTGAAGTAAATGGTTTGCCAAGACAAACCAATCCACAATTGCACACGGTTTTGTCACCACACTGTACAGGTTTATACTGATCTTCTGGGGCACCATACATAACACTTACATCACAATACAATATTTAAAATGTACCATACGATTAAATAAACAAAACAAAACAATTGTTTATTTTAATATCGATTTTAGTATCGAGATAATTTTTTTTGTAAATGTTAGAAATTAATTTATCTTTAATAAAGTTCTCTTACAAAAAGCGTCAGGTAGGCTGAAAAACATAGGGGCCGAAAAGAAAGAACTTTGAAGACCAATAACTTTTTCCCGTTAAACGCACAGTTTTTTGTCATATAACATTTTTGAAAGTATAACTCAAAATCAATCCAAGGGCATCAAGTTTATGACTGCGATAATTAGAACGCAAGATATGAAAATTCTAAAAAAACACTAAATCCAAGATAGCAGAGGGTAGGTTTTAGGGATGCGCAAATTTAGGGCTGAAGTCACCGAGAAAAACCCTTTAGAATGAAGGCTAACAGAAAAAATGTATACAAAAATGGTGGGTCACTTCTATAAAAATTTCCTAAATATACTGGACTATATGGGAAACTTTTTTATTATTAATTTTACGGAAAAAAATTATTCTTTATGAAAAGTTTTGTATGTTCTAAAATCTAAAGTAAAAATTGATTTCAAAAGTTAATTAACATCAGTATAAAATAATGCATAAATAAGTATTTACCGTTTAGTCAATTTATAGAGGTTTGGCGGTTTCGTAATTATCTAACGTTTGAATTGTTTCCAAACTATCTTTATAAAGGTCATTGGATTATCAAACATTTTTTTTTGTTTAATCTAATTGCGTTGTCAAATCTTAAACATTCTATTGGTGCTCGTAAATTAACTAAGTGCTTATCTAATTTATTACACACTGTATATTCATGTTTAGATGTTGTAGCTTCTGTTTGAATATCTTGAATTGGAATCTAATTTAATTTTTATGAGGCTTTTAAGCAGTTAGTCAGGCTCATTTCAAAATTAATCTGATATAAATTGTTTATTATGTTTCTGCTTTTCTAGTTTGTACCTCTTACATGTTACTATAGTAATTAACTGATAAATTCTGTAAAAGTATTGATTCGTGCAATTAGCTGAATTACTTGTCGTTTACTTATTTTTTGATTATTTACATTAAATTCGACGTTTGGATTTACTGTACATTATTGATTATTACTAATTGCTTCTCTCAAATATTTTAATTAATTTAATTACAGTTTTGCATTTTTCGTATTTTAATAAAACTTATTAAAGTGATAATGCACCATTACTTAAATATCAAATTATAGTTCCCGTTGAACTACTGAGAATTTTTATTATTATATTCTTTAAAATATTCAATTAGAATTTAATGGATTTTATTTCGTTATTCCCCTACCCTGTCTTAACATCCATCATTCATATAACATCAGTCTTACCTATAATATAAAATTGACAAAATTGTGAAAAATCCACCCTCCTAAAAATTTTTTAAAAAGATGTTCAATTAAAGATGGAACTCAAAGAGTCAAGTGACCTTTACTGTGCTTTCCTTATATCCAAAAATTTAACATTGTAAATGTTGTTCAGAATTAATTTTAATAACAATTTCTCTGACAATTAAGAGTTGAGATCAATGACCAATTTTGAAATTTTAAATTTTTGAAAAAAAACTAAAATGTATAAATCCTAGCCAACGACATATTTCCGTTACGTAGATTGTACCTTTGCTCTTTGGCAACACGACATAGAGAAGCTTAACTAGTTTCTTTGACACTTGAACCATAGAATCTTCAGGTGAAACTCAAACACCTAAAAATTGAGTTAGAGGCTAACAGAAGATAAAAAGCACTGCAATTCATATCTTTCATACATATTTAAAGTCACAAAACGTATGGGAAGAATTTAAGAAAGGTTCAACGTCATGTCTTCAAACCAACCAAAAAAATTTTGCAGACCACCAAATCATCAAAAAATTAACGCGACCCACATGACCCTTTTTTTATCAGCCATTATACCTTGTTTTTCTGGTAAGATATACACATGAGGAACCACCAAGAGATCGATCCGAATTATGCTTAAAGAACATTGAGCAAAAAAAAACGTTAGCAACATAGATCACAAGATACTTTTCGTGAGCTTTAAGTTGCTAGCAACGGTTAACAGTTTTGTTAGAGAAACCATCAAAATCCATCAACATCCAAAAAATTTTATCAAAAGAAGAAACCCTGAAGCTCAACCAGATCTAAACTTTTTGAAAGCAAAAATCGTATGTGTATATCCAACCGCGGAGATGAAATAATGTCTTATATTCATATTAGCAAAACGTTAAGAAGAAAAATCGGAGGCTTTTAAACCAGAGCCTATACGACACTATCCTTAGGTATTTAAAATTACTGCTCTTTGTATAGTTGCGTACAGCAATTGGTTTATTTGTAATATTGAGGTTATGGTAAAGATATCGATGGTGAAAATTACCATTGGTACTACAACTGTAATTATAGAAAAACATTGGTTGTTTTCTAGGAATGTTTTTAAAATACACAAAATAACATTAGACTCAAGTTCGAGCTATCCTACACTAATGAACCTTAATAAAACCAAACACGTGTTTGTAGGTTCCGTTCGTGATTCTGCAATTTTCACTGTCGATAGGTTTTTCTGGTTTGACGTATCGTTAAATGCCTATAGTTTTTTCCAATGTTGATAAATTCACAGGCAAAATCTGACTAAATACAGATTTCGACAAATTATTTGTTAAAAATTACATTGTCAAAAATTGTTTACGAATTTTCAAATCTTGCTCTGTTTTTTACATTTTATATCCAAAACAATTAATCCTGATAAATGCGAGATCTTTTTCTGTTCTGGAATTTAAGGACAGTTAGCTACCGAAGTTCCAATCTATATTGACCGGTATATTGTTCGTAGATGTATCAAAGCTTATCTTGCCGAAGAACCGGCTTGAAACAGAAAACTGAAGAAGTACTTGTAGTATGTAGCCGACTTTCCCAATTAAATCACCACATCACTTTGTAATTGTTAAGGCACAGTGTATTGACCTACTACAAACAACTCCGGTTTGAAAGCATTGTGTAACATTAAATAAGTCAAAAGTTTTAAAGGCACTTTAAAAATAATTCTCAATGAAATGGTGGAACCCCATTACTGCACTGTAGCCAGTTTAGCCTGTGAAAATCTTGGCACAAGATTTAACGCTCCCAGTTTATCTGTTTTCGGTTGCCAGCGTTATGGACCTTATACCAATGTATGTCTAACAAGAATCAAATCAGCAGCCTCTGAGGGCTTCAATAAATGGATTTGTCAATATCCTCAGAAGCCAAAACAATTCAAAACAATTGGGACTCTAAATTGGAACTTTGTTCATCATAACTGAACAGATATATTTCCGCATACAAAAATATGTCATTAATACGTAAGCATATATGGAGCTACTGAAGACGAATATGAAAATCATGGTCTGATTTGTAGTAAAGAAACAGGGAGCTACCACCGACTTCTGGTGAGTTTGATCATCGGGTGAGAAAAGTCACTTGAAATTTCTCACTCATTTTTAGAAAGGGCTACTATTGACACCGCGTGAGATGACAAAATTCACCAATGAGTTTTGTCACGAGTTAGAACTGTGGCTTTAAAAGTAAAAAAATTGAAAATTACTGAAAAACAAAATGCGATTCTGATAGCATTATTGCAAAATCACCTGGAATTAATTTCGGGAAAATTTTTCGGTACTTTTACAAGAAAAGGCGATGAAACATTATAGCAAAACTTTAAATATCACTATAGGGTCACAAAAAGATTTGGAGAAAGGTAATTTTGTCTTTGCTACCCTAAGTCTAATTTGTTGTAGTCAGTATGTATACCTAAGCATTATTTTTATTAATTTAAGCCACTGACCCATTTCATTCAAAAATATAGAGGATATTCATTAAAATATCGACCACTTTAAAATAATCTTTTATTTGAATTCAACAGACATGGCAAGATTTACGTGCCCAAACCAAGGAAAAAACCGTAGCAATTGCGAATAGGTTAAAAGGTTAAAACCATTAAATGCAGTAATCTTCTGTCTACTGTTTGCCAGCGTTCGTTTTTCTGCGCAAAGCCGTATGCAACTTATTACACACTTAACAGTTTATTGAGTGCACTCTAAGATAACTATTTGTAAAGATCCGACAAGAACACAAAAAAAAGTTTTTATTATCGAATTTTCTTCGATATTTGATAAAAGTGAACTGAAAATATAAAACAATTACTGTTTTAAACTGATTATGTTATTTTACATTATTATCTACTTTTCAGCCTGCCTTAATCTCTTATTTCGATTTAATTTACTTCAAGTGTCAAATCTAACTTAAAATATAGCGCTCGAGAAAACTCACTCGTTTTCGATCGAGTTTTGTCAACGTTGACAAAAGTCACTTCAGTCAATAGTAGTTTTCCGACTTCTCACTAAAAAGACGTCATTTTGGTAACAAAAGTCACCGAAGTCGATGGTAGACATCGATGAACACATCACTCCTTATTTAATGACCTAATCAAAGGGATTTACCTTCGGTTGAAATTCCATTCTGTCTAGAGCTTGTTGGACTTTGTAGAGACAATGGAAAAAGACCTGATGGTGTTACTTTAATCCCTTAAACAAGAGGAACATCTCCTATTTGGGATACTACCTGTTCTTATTAGATGCTTCTTGTTGCCATCAAAATTGATTTTTCTGAATTAGTTGCGCCGAAGAAAGGTTATCTTTTTAATCTCTTATAGGTAACTACACTTTTGTTCTACTTTTTGTGGAGTCTCTCGGTGTTTTTTCTTCTGAGAATTGTAAGTTTGTTAGTGAAATTGACTCAAGGATAAAGTTTGTTACGGTTTTATTTTCTGAATATAAAACGTGTGTCGCGAGTAATATGTTACGACGAAAATCGTATTTGGCGCGCATTTTGCTAATTTTCTATTGGTTGAAAATAAAATTGCTTTTCGTTTCTTAGACGAACAGCGGACATCTTCCTTCTTCTGTACGGGTGGTTTAGCGTGCATCTTAAAATTGCAATTTACACAAAAATGATTAATGTGTGTTACAACATTTCCAATACAAATTATTGGTTAAATTTAAATCCGGTTAAATTCACCGTAGTACACATTGCTTTTCTTTTTTCTGTGTGTATTATTTCCTCTAAAAGGAATCCTAGGGTTACCTAACTTCCCGAACTGTCGATATTGTCGCTAGCAGGAAACTCTTATTCTCGAAACTGCATCTAACAGATTACAGCTAAGTTTTTATTATTTAAGTAACTTATTCAGTGGTAATGCGTATAAAGCTCAAGTACATATGACATGGAACGGTTTCATCTCTAGCGCTTAAGTAAATTAGGTGTACTTTACACAACCGAACGTTTTTTAACCAGCTCGGGCTCGGGTTCGGGCGCTTTACTTAGAGAGGTTGACGCGAAAACAAAAGGCCTTTTGGGTTTGCGGGAGGTACTTACCCCTTTAATCTTAGTTTAAGTTAGTTTAAATCGCCGTGTGTAAGTGATATGTGTACGCAGAGTCTTCTCAGTAGACAATCCTTAATTGGAATGTTAACATGGTGTAACTAAAGCATATTAATTGCGAGCTTTACTTATTATTAAGTAAAACTACTGCTAACGTACCTGAATATATGCGACAGTCTTTCTATTTCTGTCACATTCACCTATTACTTTAAGATTTGTTTATTGTTTTATTGAATTTTCTGTCTTTTTTTTTGTTGTGTTTGATCTAACGTATTAGGCTTTAAGTAAAAACTGTTGATCTCCTGTTGGTCGGTTTTATTTCTTTCTTTTACCCAGCAAGTGTCGCCTTGTTAAACAGCAGTTTAATTTCTTAGAACTCTTTAACGAACCCTAACTATTATTAGTATTTAGTGCGCTACATCGATCCGTATTTCCTTTGGTTGTTTCTTTTTTTTAGGTCGTTCCTCTAGAGCCGTCGTTAGTTGTAAACCACAACCGTTACAAGTTGGTAATCGGAGAACCAAGAACATCTCGTTTTTTACTCAAAAATACGTTCAAATTGTAATAATATCTTAATAATTAATTTAACTTTATTAAGATGTGACTAAAAAATTGTGTAAAACTATATTTTTAAATTTCGAAACATTTCATTTTGATTTTAACCTAAATATTTATTTTTTTTATTAGTTTGTTTAATATTGCACTGTACAAACGGATCGGTTAATTCCTAACTTAAACTACATTTCTAACAAACTCTCTAAAACTAATAATAATGTTCCTTCTTTAAAACAACCCAACACCAAAACTTAAAAGTCCTTCTTCCACATAAAAATTTTCTTCTTATTAATACTTCCCTCATCCATTCCTCTCCTTTCCCCTTTTCTCCTAATATTACATTTATTTTTCTTTCTTCTCTTCTCATTTGTTTACACTCTTCCATCAAATGCTGCAAGTCCTCCTATCCCTCCCCACATTCTGCACTTTCTTTCTCCATCCTTCTTGCCAATACTTGTTTACATTTTTTTCATTCCCACATCTAAATCTTGCTTTTCGTCTTTAAACTTTTGTTTCTTGTTATATATTTCGGTACTCTCCCGGTCATAATATTTCCATATCCCTTCGTTATATCTTCCTTCCCTTATTTTTGTTCTTCTTCTTGCATTTGTGTATCTTTATCCCTTTTCACTATGTCGTCTTCTATACTTATGCTTTGTGCTCTTTTTTCTTTCTACTTCATCTCTGGCATATCCTACTCTTTGGTAATATATTCTTCTTTTTCTTGTCCTAATTTTATTCTCTGCTTTTTTCACTTCTTTCCAACATTCTTTTAGAATTGTATATTTCTCCTTTTTCTCTAACTCTTCTTCATACCTTATTGCTATCTTACCAGCTTGTACTTTTATCTTCTCCATTTCTATTTCTTCCTCAACTATATATGACGGTATTTCCTTTTCTAGCCCCAACATCCACCTCCAATACTTTTCTTGTATTTTTTCCAATTTTTCCCACTCCTTCCATCCCCATACCTTCGCACCGTACTTCATAACACTTCTTACTAATTTCTGAAAAAGCCATTTTCTTTTTTCTATGTTAGCCCTAAACACTTTCTCTCCTATTCCCCACACCTGCCCCACAACTTTGTTACTCTTTTTACTAATTCTCTTACATGTTCCTTATCTTTATTATTATATTTTATAGTATATCCTAAATATTTCCATTTGTTTAACTCTTTCTATTACTTCTTCTCCATATTTTCACTTTTCTCTTCTCCTTTTCTTTTTCCTTGTTTTTTTTGAAACACTATTACTTTTGTTTTTCAACATTCGCCTTCATTCCCTTCCTTCTACGTACTTCTTCACAACTTCTATTGTCTCCTCTCATTTCTTCTTCCTTACTTGCCACCACCCCTAAATCGTCCGCATATGCCAAAACCCATACTTTCTTCTTTCCTATTACTACTCCACCCCTTTGTTTACCTTTTATTACTTCTACCATATCAGCCATGTATAGAGCAAATAAGCTAGGGCTTACTGGACATCCCTGTTTAAGTCCCTTATTGGTCCAACTTCCTCAACTTTTCCTTTAGTTTTTGTATGACACTTTGTTTCATTATATAACTCTTTCAGTGCTTTTATCAGATCTTCTGTTATCCCTTTTTCTCTTAGCTCTTCTTATAACTCTTTCTATCCACGTTATAGAACGTAGCTTTTAGATCTAGAAACAAAGCAAACATCTTCCCCCCTTATTTTCTAGTTCCATATTCAACAACTGTCGATCGCTCTTCGCCCTTTCTTAAATCCCGCTTGACAGTCACCTATTGAATTTCTATCTTCTATCTCTGCCTCAAACCTCCTTTTTAATATCTCCGCGTAGATCTTGTACTGCATTTGTGATACTCCTCCTCTGTAATTCCGTACTTCTTTCTTTTTCCCTCTTTATATATCGGACATATTATTGCTTTCTTCCACTTCTCAGGTAATCCTTCCCTACTCTATATCTTACTTAGTATTGGTCTCATCTGTTCTCCCTTCTTAATCCTGTATATTTCCATTGTTTTGTTTGTATTTGGTCCGTCCCTTCCGCTTTCCCACCCTTCATTTTTCTCAGCACTTTTTCTAGTTCTATTTTCTTATTTCTTCTTGTCTTTTCCTTGCTTTTTCTGTCTGTCGTTTTCTTTTGGCTTGTTTCTATCCATTATCCAACTTATACATTGTTCTCTCCATTTATTTTCGTCTATTTCGCGAGTTTTGGTTTTTGCCTTTCTTCTTCCTCTATTTATAAACTTTCATATTTCTCCTTCATTTTTAATTTCTTTTATTTTCCCTCCCTCTTATATTCCTCTTCTTTTTTTGTTACATTAATAATAATAATAATAATAATAATAATAAACTTTATTATGTGTATATCACAGTAGAATCACATTCGTCAAGTTTGTATTGCATTACTTATCGTAACATTAACAATACATAAAATATACATAAAAAAATTTCTGTTAATAAAACGTAGACTTGCCTTTACAATCTAGATAAATAATGAGTAAATTCTTTAATGTTGTAAGGCGAAACTTGTATTAGTAGTTTTTTTGACGTTATTTTAAATTTATTTGTTGGCAAACTTTTTACATGCGAAGGTAACTTATTAAACAAATCTATGCCGGCATATTTCACTGACTTTCTGAACTGTTCATGTTTTGGTTTTATTTGCAAAATATCAGTTGTTCTCGTATTATACGTATGATTATTTTTTATATAGTGTAATTCATTTTTGATAGTGTGAATATATAACAATAATCGTAATATATAAATCGCAGGTACAGTTAAGATACATTTATCTTTAAAAATAGTTCTGCATGAATCCGTTTGTTTTAGGTTATAGATTTTTCTTATTATGCGTTTTGTGCTATCAAAACCTTATTGATTGCGATACTTGCACCCCAGTTAACTATTCCATAATTTAGTATGGGATAGACTATACCATAATATATTGATAATAAGGAAGACTCTCTAAGAAAAGTTTTTAAACTACATATTGCATAAAATGCAGAATTAAGTTTAGAATTTACATTAAATACTTGATCCTCCCATCCCAAATTACAATCAATAGTTACACCTAAAAACTTAGTTTTTAATACAATTTCTATATTTTCATTATTTATAATCAAGTTTAGCGGACTGGCAACGTTATGTTTATTATAAAATTCCATACATTTCGTTTTGTTGGTGTTTACAATAAGATTATTATTAATACACCATGTTTGAAATTTAAACAATACTTCATTCATTCTTTGATTACAAATAGTTGATGTTTTTTGATTTTAAGGCAATGGTAGTGTCATCTGCAAATATACACATGTCTGTATCAAAAGTATTTTGTAGTATATAGTTTGGTAAATCATTAATGAATAGCATAAAAAGTAGTGGCCCAAGGACACTTCCTTGAGGCACACCTAAGTCTAAATTATATATTTTCGATTTACAATCATTATACTGCACAATAATTTTTCTATTTTCCAGATACGACATTAACCAATTTTGGAAATTCCTCGTATACCTAGGGCTTCAATCTTATCACCTATAAATCTATAGTCTAACGTATCAAACGCTGAAGTTAAATCAAAAAACACCGCTACTACTTTGTAATTTTTGTCTAAACTATCATGAATGAATTGTGTAATGTGTATTATAGCAGTTTCTGTTGATAGTTTTCCCTGTATCCATGTTGATATGTTGTTATTTTATTACATTTACTCAAAAAAACACATAATTTGTTTAAAAACAATTTTCTCAAATACTTTCGATATGTTACTTAGCAGTGAAATAGGTCGATAATTATTCAAACATTTTGCATCATCTTTTTAAATAAAGGTACAATTTTTGATATTTTTAACGCATCCGGAAATTGGCCTAATTGCATAGATCTGTTTAATATTACAGCTAGTACCGGTGATAATTCATCTATACAACTTTTTTAATAAATCTACTGACACACAATCTATTCCAACCGATTTTTTACTCTTTAAATTATAAATTACATCCTTAATATCGCACTCTGTTATAGGTTGCAAAAACAATGTTTTATGGTTGATATTATCAATAGTACAATTTTTAGATATATTTGTGAGTTTGCTATTTCTTAAACTTTCAGCGTTAGTTGAAAAGAAACTGCCAAAATGATTAGCAATCTCCACCGATTCTGTAATTACTTTTCCCTGTACATAAATTTCTTTAGAGTTTTGTTTTGTTTTACCATTTTTTTGTGTGCATTAACAAGTTGCCAAGTAAATTTTATTTTATTTGAACATTTTTGAAGTGAATTTGAATAATATTCAATTTTTGCATGTTCAAGTTTTTGCTTATATATGAGTCTCATTTTTTTGTACTTATTATACAAATCAAGATTTAGTGTAATTTTATATAACAAATGAACATTTCTCATATCTGTAGCATAATTTCTTAAATCTTTATTATACCAAGCTAGTTTTGATTTTTCGTTAAGCGTTTCATGTTTTTTGTTGATGGAAAACTGATTTCAAAATTATGTTCAAATCTGTTCCAAAATTTTGCATACATAATATTTATATCTAGAAAAGTTTCACTGTTTTTAGCAGTTTTCATGCTTCAATAAACGTTTGAAAGTACCCATATTCGCTTCTGTGAAACGCTTATTAAACATACTTTTTCTTTCCTTGCGTTCATATCCGTTTTTATATTACATTTTAATACTTGAGCTCTGTGATCTGCTAAGTTTACATCTTTTATAATAAAATCGGTGCATTCCACATTTGAAACGATATAGTCAATTGCAGTAGCACTATGTGAGGTTTTCTCGTTGCTTTGCCCGTTACATTATGATCAACTAATTTAAACATGTCTATAGTACTTTGAAATGTAATTGTTTCATAACATTTTACTCTACTGTTTATATTTAAATCTCCACACACTATGACATATTTATATTTGTTTATCAGTAGTACCAATGTTTCTATTAACGATTCTATAAAAGTTTCAAAATCGGCAGAGGGAGCTCTATAAATACATAAAATACATACTAAACTACTTACGACTATACATGACGATTCGAAATGGATTTCTAAACAATTTTTCTCGATAAGATTCAACTGTTTACATTTTTTATAAAATTTATTCATTATAAAAATTGCAGACCCTCCATGTTTATGTTTCGATCTACAAAACTAGACACGTTGATGTATCCTTCTAGTTTACAGTGCATTATTTGTTCTTTCTCCATCCAATGTTCAGTTACACATAATACCGTTGGCTTTATTTGCTTTAAAATTACTTCCACTTCACATATTTTGTTATTCAAACCTTGTACATTTACGTGCATTACACTTAATTTATTGCAGAGCACATTTTTTTCTATTTCTGTTGAGTCAAATTCTTCATATGTTAATGATTCGTCTCTATTTACATGTCGAGCGTTTATGTTGTTAACTATTTCTAGTCTTCCACTGCTTTTACTTGTCTTTTTGAAAAATCGTGACACATAAGTTCCTACTGGCCAAATGTGTTCGTTCATTGCTGCCTCAAAGTTATGTAGGTTAAGTATGATTTTAAAACTTGAGTAGTGTTGTGGATATTTTGATGGTATTTGCTCACAAGCCACTTCAGGAAAATGCTCCTTAAGGTAACTTGAAACGTCGTCTGCTTTAGTGTTTGGTTCAAGACGGATACATATAGGAAAGCTTTTTTGGCACTACCTGTAGGGTTGTTTTGTCAGATTTACCAATTACTACTTTATTCGGCAAGCTTCTTGTGTCCGATTTCTTTTTTACTACGTCTACCCACGATTTAAGTTGATCTTTGTCCATTTCTTTGTTATTTGAATTTTTAACTACGTCAATTTTAATTGAATTATCAGATTCAATTTCCGTGTTGGGTTTTGCGCTACCTGCTTCATTTCCTAGGATCTTTGTTTTAATTGATGATGACAGTACATCCGTAGAAAGATGCAAAAATTTATCAACATTCTTTTTTGGTTGGTTTTCGAGTTGTTGTCTCGGCTTCCTTTGTTTCAGGTTTATTGAAACTTAATTGTTTATGATCCAACATTTTTAATAATTTGATCTGATTATGAAGGGCTTCAATTGATATTTTTGCTGTTCGATAATGGCATCTTTACTTACAATTAGTTCTTTTAGGTACATTACCTCGATATTGTTTATCACTTTGTTTACGTTCAATGTACGATCGAATTTCCATCAATTTCGCTATTTAAATTTAAATGTTTGGACCGTCACGGTCATCACTATCACTGATAATTTCTGTAGTTTCACAGCAGTTTATATATTTATTATCATATTTACGTACGTTTTTCAGTAGCTCAACGCAGCTATGATGTGATATCGCACCACAGTTTACGCACTTGAATCCACTTTGCGCTATTTTTCTACACTTTTTACATGGTTTTATAGGAGCGTTGTTTACAACGTTTGTGTCGGTATCCGCCATGACCATAAACAATTTCTTTATATTCTTTTTTTAAATTCTTATACTCCTCTAAAGTTGTGTGTCCTTTTTCTATTTTCTTCTCTCTCGTCTTTCTTCTTTTTCTTTCTCTTGCACTCCCCGTTCCACCAATAACTTTTTCTTCCCATTTCTGTTTTATTTTTTTGGTATGTTTTACTTCCTCTTCCATTCTTCTTACAATGTCTTCGATTTCCTTTTCTATCCCTTTCTTTGTTTCTTGGTCGTATTTCATTATTTGTTTATATTTTTCTATACTTTCCTCTGTCCATACTTGTTTTACTATCTATTTTATCCTTAGTTCTCTTCCCCTTTACTTCTCTCGTTAAAGAAAACTTCTATTGGTTGATGATCTGATTCTTCTTCTTCTCATATTTTAATTTTGTTTATTTTCCACAAACTTTCTTCGTTCCTATCGCTAATCGATTACCGATTACTCCTTACTTAAGACCCCAATTTCTCCCTTCTTCCATATTTCCATTTAGAATTGTCTATCCCTTCTTCTCACACATTTCCAGTAGTATTCTCCTTGTCCATTTATTTTTTTATCTATTGACACTCTCCTTTTTCCTCTCCATTTACCATCATCCCCCCTCTTCTCCTATTCTTGCATTATAATTCCCCCTAATATTACTTTTCCTACTTCTTCTTCTTTCAGTACTTCTTCGATATTATTTTTGGTTTCGTTTATCTCTTTTCCATATACTGTTACCACTACGTAATTTTCTCCTTCATTTGTTGTCATAAGCCTAAATAAGAAATTATTCTAACATTTCACTTAAGATTTTTTCTTTAAATTTGCTTGTGATATAAAAATTTGAAAAATGGGATTAATACTAGAATAGATAATAAGTACAATTAGATATTAGTATTTACAACATATTGTCGTGACTGTGATTAAAATTAAATAAAAATTCCAGAATAGTTTACAACGTACCTCCAGGTAGCAGATAGCATTATTTAATAAAGAAGATTTTATTTTAAAATATTTGCAGACAATTGTCTGATTTCTTTTGGTATACAATTATATATTTTTGTTATTTCCAAGTTTATTTGTTAATCGATACATATATATGGAAGCATAAATTATTATTTTGACAGGTGCGCTAAGAATTTTACATAATCTAATGAATTCAAATTACTGAACTTTAAAGTGAATGACATTTTAATTGTTTATTCTTCTTGTGATTTTGACTACCATTGTATAATATTTTTAAGATTTACTCGAAAATAATTTATAAAAATTAAGAATAAAACTGGACCTAATATAGAACCCTGACAAATGCCCTTTTCTAGAGTTAATTGCGAAGTTATAATATTTATACAAACTTCTAGTTCAGTTACATAAAATTAAAACTAAGGCACAATGTACGTAATTAACTTAACAATAATATACTGCAGGATACACAGTGAAAAGTCCCAATACAGTTTTTGCCTTTTGCATAATATCTGCGGTTTACAATATTTCACATACTTTTAATAAGGTTAGAGAATTTTTGATAACAATGCAGAAAAGTATATTTCCTTCCCTCACATCATTTCTTTGTTTAATAATTTATTATAAACACGCAACTAAAATCTCTTTGTTTTACATAGTAATTGTGCTTTTAATTAGAACCAAAAAAATTAAATATTAATTGATGGTAATTAGTCAAAATTTTTGATCTCGATATTCTTCAAGGATGTTGTTGTTTTCAAGGTGAATATTATTTTTAACAATTTTCATTGTTTTGTTAGATTTTTGTTATGGTTTTAAACATTTTTTTTATGCGGAAATAAATTAGAATAATTTAATTCTAATATATTTAAATATGATTGTAGTAAAATATATTTACAAATTTTAAATTTAACATATTTTATGTAAAATTAATTTTTTGCACTAATTACAATATGTTAATATTTTAAAAGTTGGGATGTATTAACGTATTGCAATATAAAATTTTATCGTTATTCATAATAAAATATTAAATATTTCCTAACAATTGGTTAACATTTACTAATTTCAATTAATGACCAATAAACAACATAACATTAATTACAAAATTATGGGTAAATAAAATCTGACCCTTACATTTAGTTTTATTACATTTTTACCAACCAAACATAAATGTTTTCTCGTAAAAATGATGATTTTATGTATTCTGTATTCTTGGTCTAACTTGATTTAATAAGTTACTATATTTTATGTAGTCGTAAAAATTTAATTACCACCTGTGAATGTGGATTAATTGCACTATTTGTTACAGGAAAATATGCGAACAACTAGGATATGGCCTTATTCGTGTTGATTGCTCAAGCTATTACAGTGCCAAAGCTGTAGCAAGGCTTGGTTTCCAATGCGTTTACAAGTTAAAGTACGAAGATTATAAGGAAAATGATAAGCCGGTGTTTAAAACCGAACACCCTCACGCAACTTTTAGCGTATACGTCCACCGGATTTAGGTTTATAAAATAATATGTTATACATGTTTCCAAAGAGTTTCCTAAAATAGACTAATGCTCGGTTGCATAAACGTTGATTAAGTCTGTTGTTTGGTAACTGTCCTTTTGATTGGTTATCAGTTAAATAAAGTCGACTAATTACAATTTTTGCAATCGGCCATACATGTCTCTAAAAGCCTAAGAATGATCAACGGTTTTTATTTGTTAATACTATTGTAATGTTATTTATTATTTTGTGATTTATGTAGAAAGTTACATCTTGTATCAAGAAATACACGTTGTTAATAGGGTTTAAAATATAATTTAATAAATTTAAATTTTATAAAATTTGTTTTAATTTTATTAATTATAGGTTAGTTACTCAATCATTTACATAACCTACCTCTTTATTCTTGTAGAAAGTTGGAATCAAACGCAAAGAAGTGGAATATCTTTACACATACCTTTTTTTGTTTTTGGTTAAAACTCAGCCGCTCTTAGAAGTTACCTAAATTGTCTGAATTTTCATATAAAAGCTCCTGAAATAGTATGAAATAAGAGATAACAGGATTACAAAATTTCCGAATTGCACACTTAAACATTTTACTGATTAATGTTGATGAATTGATTTTTTCTAATCTTTGTTTCAGAAATTAGGCATGTTTAGGTTTTAGTGTATTACGTTCAAAAAACACTCACGTTATTAATAAATAAAAAAACGCAACCTAAATTGGGGGAAAAAAGGTCGTGGTTTGTGAGAAACCTGCTTTTGTAAATTAACCTGGTTTGAATTAAAAGTCGAGGGGTCGGTAATCATTAAAAAAATTGTCATCATTCAAACGGAGATAACGTGGTGAGAAACTTCTAGCCTTCGTTTACCAGAGGCCCAACCTGTAGGTAGGTAGAGTACTTTTTAAGACCTACCTTTTGAAAATACTTGAATGAAACTGTAAAATTAACAAGACGCGCACACACGTAAACAACTACGTATTAAAATGGTTCTTACAAAAAATTAACATAATTTATTGCTTGTTAAAAATTAAAAAAAATTAGTAACCTGCGATCTAGACAACAAAAATAAAGATTGTCACAAAAATCTACAATTAATTCTTATCAACCACGTAATTCCTACTTTACAAAACGGTTAATTTACCTAGAAGACACAAAAGAATATTGATTATGTTTTTACATCCGTTACGCTAATTTTATTTGGCCAATAAGCATATAATTGACTTCGTACGGCGCAACACGAATTGTCTTGAGTAATTGAATCTTTCCGGAAACATAAAAAACATATTCACTTCAGTATGTCAACAAAGTTACTTGACCGTCGCATTCGAGAGTGTGGACAGGCAAAAGTCGTATTAATTATTTTAAAAAATATGCCTAAGAAGGCAAGTCGTTTTTTTATTATTAAATCACAAACTGGGATTCGTCACAAAAAACCATAAAACCAAATTTACGATAATGTTTTTTACAAAACCGCTTTTAATAGCAAAGTACTGAGCAATCGGACGATAATCTCAGCTATCTCTAAGTTACATAGTATTCTGAATAAAGATCGTACAATAACCGTAAACGCGAACTAACTGACCCACTTAAAAACACTTCAATAAGAATACATTAAAAATTTTCCAAAATAACAACGTTATATATGCACATGTTTATACTTAGAGAGATTAACAGTAAAAGAATTTTCTTTTATAAGGACTGCACACACCGATCACATAGTTCTACGGTCGACAAAAAAAATTGTGAATGAAATTCAATAATTTGTGCTGATTGCTTAAACAAAATGTAATAAAAAAAAACGGAACCAATTAATACGTATGTCTCTTAAATATTCTCAAGCAAATTGCAAAACAATCGGCATTAATAACGTAAATAAATCAAGTAAAGCGAGAACGTTAAATCAAAATAAGACGTATTTTGACGACAAAAGACTCAATAGTGCAAAAGCAATATTTTTAAATCTTATTTAATCAAAGTAAATCGTAATTTATTAACAAAGATCACAAGTGGGTTTCTAAATGCTTTGTTAAAACAAACCAATCTATAATTACTCACGGTTTTGTCTCCACACTATACAAGTGTATACCGATTTTCTGTGGCATCATTCATGACATTCACATCACAATACAATAATAAAAATAATGTACCATACAAATAAATAATTTCAGGTTTTCGATAATATACAGTTTACAGTATATTCTGAATAACAACTGTTTAATATAATTAAGGAAACACATACCAAAAGTATCCTGAAAAGAAAATTTGATAATAGGAATGGGCAAAGTGTCAAGTGCTATTGCCACTCCCTAGATTGCCGTAGATAAAAATCTGGGGACTTATAGTTGATAAAACCACAAATTTTCTAAAATAATTTCTATCAACAAAAACCGAAAGTAAGTTTTAAATAGAATATTTTTTGAGATTTTTTAAGTTCCAAAACATTAAATTGAAAACTCAAAAAAATAACACGGCGTCGCAAAATGCCAAGCTAACTCAACGGCAAGAGGTGGATCTAGAGAAATGTCTCCGACTTATTTTTATAGATGACTGAAGGTTCTTATGACGAATCAAATTTGGGGGCGCCACTCAGATCTTTTAAATATAAAAAAAGTGTTTACTAAAAATCCAGGAAATAAACACTTGAAAGGAAAGGTTTTATAAAAAGAGAAACATGAATTACATATAATTTTGTATTGAACTGTGAGTGTATTGTACAATACATTGATTACACCACGGTCGCGTTTTTTACATTAACGCATTCGCTTAAGTTAAAATCAAACGTAAAAAAAATAATTGCGGTACCGCTCGCTTTTACTAACAACCAAGATTATACCGAAGATTAAAAATTATTTACAGATTTATAAAGTTTATAAAAAGAAATGAAACTGTGATCTTTGTTTTAAAAAAATGATTAATTTAGCACCAAACTGAAAATTTACAAACCCCAATCTCAGTTCGTTAATTTTAAAAAAAAAAACATTACAAACAAACAACAGAAAAAAACAAAAAAATACGCAAGGACGTTCTAACTTAATTTAGTTTTTCGTAACTGCACACAAAAGTACTCAAAACACGATAGTTTCTCGGAATAAACAATTAGATTACTTTCAGTGGGGTTCTTCTGATGAGTCGAATAATCCAAAACTTCAAAGGTTTTCGTTGTTACACTACATTTCTTTAAACAGGAACAATTTATTATGCCGAGTTATTTGTTAAATGCATTACACGATATGCATTTCTACATTTAGTTCGCAGGTGTCCAAGATAGCAAGATGTCCACAAGCGTTATTTCGACTGGACTTTAGTCGAACGATAATTCGCTTGATTTCACGAACCGAGTTATTTCCCGTACGATAACATCAACAACACTTTCATCCTCAACAGTTCATACGCAAACAGATTACAAGCACACTTATCACTATTTTGTACGCGAAGACTTACTGTTTAATATTTAGCGATTGTTAGAAATAACAATGCTGATCAGGTACAGTTTGTACTTGTTTTAATTATATAGTACCTCGTAGTCTTAAGTCTGCTCATACCCACTCGGAGAATGCGTTTCCCTCTTTTAATCTTTTCATAAACAAAGAACAAGTACAAAATTAAGACGTTAACAGTTTTCAGAAATATAAATAATTTGTAACTTCACAATTTAACAGTTTAGACTTAGCAAAGTATCAGATTTACTTTTAAAAGCGACAACATTCAAGCCTTTTCTCGGAACAAACAAAGAGTTTATTAATTCAGTGTGAAAAAATGGAAGTGGTGATTCATTGTTAAAAAATAATGTGGGTTTTTCCATATAAAAAAAATCATATAAGCAACCCTGCTTAGTTTCAAATTTAGCAATTACTACTATATTTATTGTAAGTTTCTAATACAATTATTTTGATCTTTTAGATCGTTTACTTAAATAAATAAATAACCAACCATCAGAGCCGCTTTTATTTATGAGAATTAAGTAAGTAGCTGTACATAATATTAGTGCACCTCTGCAGACCTGGGGTTGTACGGTCATCCTTCGGCAGCATAAATTACCGGTGTGTTCTGGTGGTTCCTTCCACGGCGCGACGAAGAGCAGAAGCTACAAGCTAGTAACCTGCAGGTTTAATATTATTAAGTTTAGATTAAGAATTAATCTCCTTGTAAGTTACCGTAACTCTTGGGTAATCAAATTACATATTTTGTTACTTTACTAATAAACGTTTAATACGTTTATTAGTAAGAGGTAAAAAAATATGTCTATCATTTCGTTACGTTTACATCATCTTTATTTTTTTTTATCACCTAAGTAATAACCTTAACAAGGCGAATAAACATTTGAAAGAAGTCGCGTCGGTTATAAAATCTCACGAAATTTCGGAAGAATTTCAAAATTTTGTGAGTAATAATAAAATTGAATGGAGATTCATTCTTAAAAGAGCTCCTCTTTTCGGTGGATTGCATGAGAGCGCAATGAAGTTGTTTAAAAATCATTTTAAAAAGGTATTATACCAATCAATGCTTTTGTTAAACTGTTAAAAACGTGATAGCAACGCGTTATGTTTATTATACATTATGTTTGTGTGTTTGTTTTTGATAAAAATCAATTCATAATTTAGACGTTGTATTTGCTAGTTGAAATCAAAGTTAAATTCACAATTGAATTCTTTACAGTCCACTTGTGTATTTTTTACAACATAAATTTCATAAATATAACACGTCTTTTACTTATCTACTAAGAAACTTTGTATATTTATTGTTTTATGCATGTGGCTTAAATGCACACCCATCATTATTCACTGCTCAAATCCGTCTCCCCTACTTTCACAAGCACAAAAATCAGTATATTCTCATAACATACAATAAACCTCTTATATCTTAGCACTAAACATTATACAAATATTTATACATCTATACATTTAAAATCCGACCTTGTGCAATCACTGCAATATGTACAAACCCGAATTCATTTTGGAAGCATATATCTAATCAAAAATATTTCAACGAATTACCAACCACATTGTATTATAATAACATTTGCAGTAGAAACATACAAAGTTTAGTTAACTTATTTGCAGACTGCTTTAATAATGTCTAGACAATTTTTGAACAATTTTTTTTAAGTTTACTTTTTTAAAAGTTATCGATTTGGCCAGATTTTAGCTTTTAGTCTTTAAATGCCTACAGAATACACATTTTCAGTCACTGGGCTCTCCACTATTTATATTAATAGAACACTGTCAAAATTAATGAGAACGTATTATCTGGGATTCCACAAGGTTCGCATTGCGGTCCTATTTTATTTAACACTTTTGTCAATGCTATCCGAGAGTATATTAAATATAGTAAATTTTTATTATTTGCAGATGATCTATATCATTGTATACAAACAAGCGATGATTCACTAATGCCACAAAATGATTTAAGTAATCTAGTTCAGTGATCTAACAATAACTTTTTCTTAACATTGCTAAATACGTATTGATCACTTATTTTAAAAATAAAATCCATGTACTCGTTTTTACTTCATCGAAAATAACGCGTTAAACATTGTTTCAGATGTGAAAGATTTAGGTATTATGTATGACAGTCGTGTTACTTTTCAAAACATCTACTGCTAACAATATCATCTCCGTTTCAGCTATTTAAGACTTGTAATGACTTTACACAGAAAACTTCAAACTTCATACGTTAAATTAATTATGGCTCTATAATTTGGTCATCTTCACTTCAAAAGCTTAATAGTCAATAGAAAGTGTTAAAAATAGGTATAAAGCTTATGTCTTGGAGAATTAATCTTAGTAACATTAAACTCAAGTATATAGACTCTTTATATATTATTAACTTGGATTCATCGGAGCGTAGAAGATGTCTAGCCGATTTTATATTTCCTTTTAAATTATTAAATAACTACACTAACCCGCAAAATTAACGTACCACTAGCATGACGGACAAGATATGTCAAACAACACTGGGAGAGTAATAGAAAAATAATGAAAGTAAGTGTTCAAAGTGAAAAGAAATATATTTGAACAATTTCATCGCTTATAAAACTGTTTTAGCAGAAAAAATGAAGAATATAATTCTTTAATCGAAACAGGTACTTTCAACATTTTTTAAAATAATTGTTTTCATGTCAACTATATAACTAAAAACCGTATTAATAGGGTGTATTACCTCCTCTGGCTGCAATCACAGCTTGACAAAGTTGTCCCATATTCTAAATCAGCGCTTTGAAGGAATCTTGGAGAAGTTCATTTCATACGCGTATCACAATTTGCTCAAGATGATTTAGAATTTGTGCGGGTGGATTTTGATCTCGAATTTTTCTGCCTATCATATCCCAAACATGTTCAATTGGATTGAGATCCGGACTGCATGCGGGCCAAGCTAGGGTTTGAATTCCTACCTCTAATAAGTATTCACGGACAATACGAGCAGTGTGGGGTCTGGCGTTATCGTGCGTTAAATAAAAATTATCGCCAATATAAGGGGCAAAAGGGACAACCAAAGGCTCAAGAACATCAGTAATGTATCGTGTTGCTGTTAGGCTACTACCAGCAATAACACAAAGATCGGTACGGGTCGTTAGGGAAATACTATCCCACACCATCACTGAGCCTCCTCCGTATAAGGTCGTTTGCCAAATGTTGCAAGCAGCATATCTTTCATGGGGTCTCCGATACACCCTGGGGCGACGATCAGAACTGTATAGGCAGAACCTGGACTCATCTGTAAATAACACAGTTTCCCACATGTCCATCGGCCAATTGACATGTTCGCGTGCAAAGACAAGTCTTGCTCTACGATGTACTGCACTCAAGCGGGGATTTGTTGCGGGTACTCGAGGATGAAGATTCTGTTCTGCAAGACGTCTTTGTATAGTATCCACCCCTACTACAGTTTCACGGACGTTACCCAACTGTATTTGAAAACTTCTTGCCGTTGTGAAGCGTTCCCTCGTGGCTCTTAAAGTAAGAAACCGGTCTTCACGGGCCGTTGTTGCTTGTGGTCTGTCTTGTCCTTGTCTTCTTACTTAGTCACGAGTTTCTCTGTAACGTCTAAGAACTCTTGACATGGTTGTATGGGCTACATTGAATCGCCGTCCCAAGTCGCGGCATGACATTCCTTCGCCGGATAAAGTAACAATTTGGACACACTCTACATGAGTCAAATTGCGTGTTAAACGTTGCATTGTTATTAAGTTACTGTTTTAATAAATCTCCTCCACTTGCTAATGGCTTCATATGGTTTTATATGTGATTTACACCTGCCACACACAGAAACTGATATCGAGAAATTTAAAAATAATTGTTGTATCAGTCTGTTTTCCCAGATTTCCGGAATAATAATGAATCAAGTAGTTATCACACAGAATTTTATATAATTGAAAATGCTGTGGCGGAAAATATTCATGAAAATCAGAGTGGTGCGTTAATTTTGCATGTTAGTGTATATTGATAGTTCCCAATTATTAAAAAAATCAATTTCATGTTCAAAACCTTTTGGTTGTACTACCAGAAGTAATCTATTACTGCGTTTTAACTTCCATCGTACAAATTATGCTTACTATGAATAATAAGAGAATTTCATTGACTCGTTGATCATAACCCAAATCTCAGAGTTTTTCAATCTTGCTATAGACACCCTTAAGCGCCTTTAACGTAAGTCTGTTATTTAATTCATTTAAGTCTTGCGCTTATATTATTTACTATTTTATATTGTATATTTAATGTTAATAAGTCTCGTTTGTAAATTTACTGTTAAGTTTATATTTTTCTTTTATGTAACCAAAATATTATTTAATATATAATAATGTATTATTTAATAATTTTTTTTCCAAAAAATTCTTTAATGACAATTGATGTATTACTGATTTTCAATGTTACGAAAGTGATATATTTAAAATACAAATATTTAAATTAATTTATGGTTTTTTGCGCATTAGACACACCTGGTGGTGTAATTGCAATTAATTGTTTAAGAAAACACCAAAAACATTAAATTTTTAATGATACCCATACAAAATTGTTTTGTAAACAACTTGAGTAAAACATTTGGAAATGTGATTTTCGAGCAAATGAATTTGTAAGAGAAGCAATTTTTTTGCTTTCCGTAGATTTCTAACACTGTATAAATAACATACTTGGCAATAATTCAACTTCTCCATTTTCACCAAGTTAGCATATGTGATATTTCGCAATTGTTCTTTCTGATAGAACAAATATATTCTACAATTGCACTATTTTTAATACGAATGTATTTCACTACTACATATTTAAAAATAGATTTCGATTTTGACTGCTGTATACGTCGCGTTTAAAGTGAAACTCACGGAAGTGCTAATAAAAAACTAGATTGATTGTCGATATTTGATACCTAGAAAACAATTTACAAATAACAACATATGGCCGACAGAGCTTTATTAAATTGTGTAGTTAGTTTAAAACAAATTGGTCGTTTGACTACCATATTCAATTCATAACTATCATTGTTCATAACGCAGTGTGTGTGTAATAAGGAAATAGCAATAATACATTCATTGAAGAAGGGCTACGTTTTATCCATCAAATTATTTAAGGTAAGTACAATTTTAGTATTATAATAAAAATGCGTTTTGTTTGCTTTGTTAATTTTTTTTTGCTGATACATCTACGTGTTTAATGTAACAATGAAAATTTGTGATCATTAACCTCCGTTTGTTTATGTAATTTACGGTGGTTTTTATTGAAAGGTGTAAGTTAATAGCATTTTTACAGCACATCTTATTATACCAAGTGTAAAAAAATATTCCATGTAAAATTAAATTTAAACCCGATGATTGGTCCGATTCATTGAAACTTATAATTTTAAGAGTTTTCTATGCCATTGACAAATAGATTACATGAGTTACTAGTACAAAAAAAAGTTTACAATATAAGTATATAAGAACTTTTCAAGCAGTTGATTAAAAGCACTCGCCTGCGGCTCGTCTTTAAAGTTGATTCCCATTATACGTTTTATCGGCTGCAGGTTACCAACCGTCACCGGACCAACAAAACGTTGATAAATGCGTTCGTAATAGAAGTATTCACACCAAATAGGACCGACACGAACCGTCACTGACAGTTGTCGGTCAGCATTCTTGGCGAGCAAGTTTTGCAGGTCGGTGCCGGTCGGTTTCTATAACAACCTGTCAGTGTGAATAACCAACCGCTGGCTAGCCTCGGTCTAATTGCTTATCGTTAAGAAGTACTTTTTTGTGTTTGTACAGTTTAACAACGAATATTACAAAAATGAACGATGAAAACTTAATTTTACTTGTCCAAACTGAAGACTGTTTATACAACATGAGCCATAAAGATTACAGTGATAATCACAAAAAGTAAAGGCTATGGAAGAAGTTTGGAGAGGAATTACATCTATCAGGTAATTATTAAAACCATATTTATAGTTCATTGCATTTCATTAAATTTATTAAATATTGTAATGTTGTGAAAAAGTTACAAAAATCATGTTTGACAATCAAAGTAACTGTATCACTTTTTATAAATGGCAATAGAAATTTTAAATCATAAAGTCAATAAAATTGTCATTTCGTCCATGGTAAAAATCCTTCAAGTGTACTAAGAAAGTTTTTGAAAGCTCCTCTTACTTCAAAAGCTTTAGTTTGAGTACTACTACCTTGTCGAGGAAGAGGTGTTAAAGAATTATTCGTAATAATATTGTTACGTCTATCAGATTCTGTAGTCATTATGTTAAAATCTCTAATATAGTTGTGTAAGATACATGTTGTTAGAACTATTTTATCAACATATTCTGGTTTAGATTTCAATTTCAATTTACGAGTCTTCGAGCTCGAGATAAACGGTAGTTAAAATGTGTTTTGGTTTCATCGTTTTTAATTTGCGACTCTGGATAAGGACGTAGTAAATAGGTTTTTAACGGAAAAGCCTCATCTCCGACGATTACGAATGGCAGTGGTTCTTGGATACCAGGTAAAGGTTTGTGTGGAGGCATGTTCAATTGTCCATTTTCTAATCGCTGCCCTAAACTTGAATGTGCAAAAATACCTCCGTCACTGTTTCTTCCATATGCTCCAACATCGACAGCGATAAATTTAAATTGAGAATCTACTAATGCCATTAATACTATAGAATATGTCTTTTTATAATTGAAGAAAAGAGATCCACTATTTGCAGGTGCTTCAATTTGTATATGTTTACCGTCCAGTGCACCTAGACAATTAGGAAAATTCCATAGGCTCCAAAATTCACTTGCCGTCTTTTCCCAATTGTTTTCTGTTGGCATTGGCATTTCTTCCGCTAGCATTTCATTAATTACGGCATCGCATACTTCTTTTATAATAGACCATACTGTCGAATGTCCTAATCTATAATTTAAAGGTATTTTAAGCATAGAATCCCCAGTAGCCAAAAATCTGCAAATAGATAAATAGGTATTTAAAAAGCTAGTAGGATTAAATTAAAATGCTACTTTACTTGCAGGAGTTGATTGCAAACAACGATGGTTTGCCCTAAGAGACCAGTATCGTAGAGTTATAAAAAGCAAGAAAACCGATTCTGGTCAAACAGCGAGTAAAAAAAGATAATGAAAATACTAAGAGGAAATGTCATTCCTTATGCCCTTTTTCAAGAGAGGGAAACGTTGTCAAATTTAGCAAAGAATTGGGATAACCCTAAAGAAAACCCCATGGAATGTAGAGAAAGTTGAGATGAAGGTGAACATAGAGGTGAAGCTGAAGATGAAGGTAAAAAAGATCAAGACACCACAATACAAGCGTCTTCAGATGGGTTACAGGAAGAATGTATGAGCCAACATGTAACAAGACAAAATCCCAATGAAAATAGTTCTCGTACAGCAAATCGCATACGCAAGCAGAAGAAAACTGTTGATACACCGTCTACCACATTAATGAAATATATAATTGAGAAAAACAAACAACCACCAACTATAAGTCCAATATATGCGTTTCTTACTGGTATTTCAGAAACAATAAAAAAATTTCCACCCATATACCAACACATGGCCAAAGCAAGAATTTTTAATGTTGTTTCGGGAATTGAAATGGAATTGTTAATGAAATGGAATTGTTAATCATCACCTGACAGTAACCGATTACTGCCCCCTTTCGGTCCCAATCAGTCGGTCATAGACCCGGTACAACCGCACCAAACACAACAAAGTAACTTCATGCATTATCCACAAAGCAGTGCATACACACGACACGGTTCTCAACAGTTTCCTTATGACACAATACCATCACATCAACTTACGCAAAATTTTTCTTCCCATTCACCATCTCCACAGTCAACTTCATTATGCTCCTCCTACTATCAATCTTTTGGAAATCAAAATATGTATTTTTAATATTTGTGTTTAGCAATTTACGTTAATTATGCGTTAAACAAACTGCTAGTTTTTCTGTTGGTGTTATTGCTTCCCTAAATGAAGTATTCCTTTTAGTAATAGTAGAGCCAGTTTTTACTAATAAGTTATTAAACTGGTATTTGGACATTCTAAAATATTGATGAAATTTCACTTCATCATCCAACAATTCTTTATAAAGCGTCCAAAATTCTCCCTTCGTCTTCCTTTGTAATAAAGATTTGTGAACCCACATCTTTCTAGGTTTTGTTGATCTTCGCCCTAGTTCGTCCTCTTCTCGAAGCAGAAGAGCTACAAGCGCCAAATCACTTTCAGAAAATTCTTTAAACATTATTAATAGTGAAACGTAAGTGCAACTTTAACGACTGCAAGTTATAAACTGCCGCCTAAAATCAGTACTAAGAATGAGATTTGTTGGTGGTGGCCTACTGCCGGCAAGCTGTACAGTGGGAATTAAATAAAAGTTTGTTGGTCCGGTAACGGTTGGTAACCTGCCGCCGGTAAAACGTATAGTGGGAATCAACCTTTAAACGGTACGCGTTTAGTAAGTTGAATCTGCCCAAGTGTTATAAAATGTACTATATGTTTTAGTAGTTTTTTTTTATAATTACAAAAATATTTATTTATGTACCAAGGACAAAAAGTGCACTTTTATGTACGAGACTGAATTTGCTGGCCGAGGCGTTAGCCGAGGCAAACAAACAGGTGAGGTTATTAAAAAGCACTTTTTCCGAGGTACATATTAATTTTTTCCGTTGACCTTAAATTAATTAATTTTCTATTTATTACCGTTTACTGAAAACAAAATGTTTAGTAATTTTAAACAAAAATTTTACGTTTGTTCTGATTTTACTGTACCTAATGTTCACTTCACCGTTCAGTATTGTAACATTTGTGTCAAAATTTATTAAAGGAAATAAAAGCTTTCCGCGTTCGAATATTGTACCGATAAAGCATTTGTTTACAACAATCACATAATTTTTATAAGAGCACTTGATTATGATAGGTAATAGGTAAAACATGTACTTTTTTATAATTTATTAAAATAATAAAAATTACATTTAGGTAGTGTTATTTTGAAGTATATTTAAAAATGTAGTTATAGTTGGAAGCCTACCCTCAAAATTAATGCATTTCTTTAATTGTTTATGATCAAAGATGTAATGAAGTTTCTCCTATTAAACACATTAAAGTCGATTCTTACTAATTGGACATATAATAATTATAAGACTGAGTTTGTACCGTGGTCAGACTTATAATCATTTTATATTCAATAAAAATATTGCCTGACCGTAAGAAAGTATGCAAACGTAGTTTTTTGATTCACTCCGAAAATGTTTCAAAAATGTAATAATCTTCTTTCAGCTTATTGAAAACTGTGAAATTCACCTTGTTTTTGTGTACGAATAAATCTTGAACCCAGTAATGTTGATGGCTTATATGATTCTATTTTTGTTTTTTCCTGCGACAGAATCAATATTCAAATGATTTTTCACAAGTAATTACTGTTCTTGTGTTTTCCATTAGCATTATTACTTATTTACATCAATCAAATACAGTAATAGAAAGGTACCCATAATTAACTCACTTCTACTGTAAGTTTTTGTATTTTATGATCGTGAAAATTTTGTATCGGAACTCCGCTTCTGTATCAAAATGTTACCTAATAAAATTGTCTAAAGCAATCTCAAGTCGTATGAATTCTGTCTTACCTTATAAATGAATAACTTTAAAAAGTTAAAGTGTTACATATTGAAAACAATGTATCGAGTATTGTGAGATTACAACCAGGCTCTTCTATATGCTTCGCACATTGTAGAAACTATAAACAATTTATTAATATCATTTCAAAGCACTTAAAATCATTTACTTGTAATTTGAACAACAAATTGTTTTTGTTCAAAGTTGTGTGGGATTGAGAAATTGAGGTTATAAATGGAAGTAAACAAACAATATTCTGCAGTATCTAAAATGTTTCAGTATGTACCTAAAGTACTGTAATATCCTATGTAGTCACTAAATTCATCCTTTCTTAAAAATGGGTTTTCATACTGGTTACTTCGACTTTATTTAATTTGACATAAAATAATAATTGACATTGACAGATGTTTGCGGACGAAAAGTGTTTGCGGACGAAAAGTATTACAGTTAAAAAAGTGTTACTTTATGATTATTCAGGGAGTACGTAAAACTCAATTTTATAATGAGGTCGACGGAAAAAATATTTAGTACATAAATAATACAAATTCATTCCTACGAAAAACGAATAATTTCTTTACTACTTTCTTTTAAACAAAATTTAAAGACAGGGCAATTTTTGTTTTTTGTTAAACTCGATCTTGAGACTCTGTCATTCTCTCTCCCGGCCGCAAAAGGGGTTCAGTTACCCCTTACTATAAAGGTCTTTTTATTACCATTATGACTATCTAACTTATTTCTAATTTTGACTAACAATTTTTTAGATTTTTTTAGTAATAAATAATTTTCTTTTAAAATTAAAATTAGTACAACGGAGCTTCTACAGCTCTTTCTCACATTTTGAAAAACTTCGATAGTCATCTGTCGGCAGTTTTTCTCTATTATTTCCCTAAGTTACTCGAACGATGGTTACAAACACAGTACTCCTTAAAAAACATTTTACAAAAATTGATATACACTGTGTCCACGGATGGCTTATCCTATAGATAAAATTTTGTTTAATTTTAGTTTTATCGAAAAATGTCATTCTTGATAAAAAGTTTTGCTTGTTCTGAAACCCCATAAAATAAAATAAAATTAAATTTTTTTTAAATCTGTTTCATTTCATAGTCAGTTTTATGAAAACCATAATATTGATGATTTGATCGAGCAATAATTGATGCCGTAAATGAAATTACCTCAGAAATGCTACGAAAAAGAATTTAGAAGGAGAATTGATAGATGCTTTAAAGTTGGAGGAGGATGTATTGAAAAGATGTTCTTTGTTTACTGTTACTGTTAGTTTTTCTTACATGATTACTCTGTATTATTGTTTTTAATAGTAACTATAATTCTTCGAATTTTATTTCAGTTTATAGGGTTTCATTACAAACAAAACTTTTCATCAAGAACGACATTTTTCGCTAAAACTAAAAGTAAGAGAATTTTTACTTATAGGATACCCCATCTGTAGACACACTGTATAAACAACATCACGTCTGCAAAAAACTACTCTTATCATAAGTAAAAAAATAGTCTTCACTTAATCAAACCCCACAGATTCATTCTCGCATTTTGAGATTTTTTGAATTTTGTTGTTTCATTGACAGTTTAATTGTTACTTTTAATTATCGCTTACCTTACGACCTTGTAGTAAAAAATATTCTACTGAAAGTGGCAAAGAGAAATTGCTGAAAATTATTTTGAAGTTCGTAAAATGTTTTCTCTAAAATTTGGTTGATTAAGTTATACTGGAAATGCATGCAAATGAATTTTGTGTCTATAACGACTAACTTTAGTTGAGCACTTTTCCTCCAACTCTTCAAATAAAGTGGTGCGGGTAAGGTAAAGATTGATTTCGAAAATATGCAATATCCTGAAAACGTCTTATTTCAAAAATTCTAACTGAGTTTTGTTTAAAAGAGGTAAATACTTTTCGTTTATGTTCGCCCTGTATATATGGGACAATTTCTTGAAATATGTTTTTTGTAATTTTGGTGTAATAAAATCACACAAATAATTTTTCACAAAACCCCAAATCGAAAAAGGCTCTCAACAAAACACAAAAAAATATCTAGACTTGCACCATTAGTTTGAGCCTTTAATACTACAAATAACTAAAAATGGCTAAAACTGAAACGTTTTTTTTTGGATATGAAGAAAAACTGGGGATTTCATTTGAGGAGAAGCTGGTAGCGATGCGTTGCGCCGTTTTGACGCCATCATCAGCTAAAATTGAACCATGTAGTCAAATTTCTTTGACACTCGATACTTTCTAGGAAGTTAATTAAATTGGATAAAACTTTCTGAGATTGTCCTTCAGGATCATCAGAACCTATTAAAATCGGACCAAATCGGAAAACAAAATGTATTTTTTTGTGAACTTTGCCACCGAAAAAGGGAAATGGGGTATATTTGAATGTCTATAAAGAAAGTTTCCACTGAATCGAGTTTGAAAAATAAAAGTTATTATATAGAAAAATACTAGGAGATTAGAAATTAAAATTGATTTATTTTTGAAATTGTCTCATTATTAAAAAAAATAATTAAAATAGTTTTTTTGTAGTTTATTGAAAGTTTTATTATTTTTTGGGGGGTTTTGTGGAAAAACTATTTAGATGACCTAAGTTTACGTCGAAAGTTGTATCGGAAAATAGAAACAATAGTAGATTATTTTACTAGGAGTTAAACAATATAATTGTTGAACTTAAAAGTTAAAAACGAAACAATTATTTTTTTAACTCCAAGTGAAATATATTCTTTTTTTTCAAGAATTTATTGCTAGCTTTCATGTGTTATTTTTAAATTTTCGAGATTCTCGAGTGTTATAGTAACGTTTTATTCTCGACAAATCAAGTTGGTACTTTGCTACCAACCTCTAAATAGTTGTGAAAACAAAAGAACTGTTGCTTTTGTGTATAAGCAGTAAAAAACTTTTTTAACGTCTGCCAGCAGTTTAATAACATGCCGTTTTAATGTCTCTTGAAGAGAAAAAGAATTTACCCAACGATCTGGTGGATGGTTTTCGATTAATATCTTAGGCAAAAAAAATATATAGATTTCCAGTTTGCAGCATTCGTGTCAGCTTTTAATACTCCACATAACTGTCTTATAATATGCACTTAATCCATTTAAGTTTTTTAAGAAAAAAAACAAAATTTGTTATTTAAAAAAAAAGTCTAACGGTCGTAGTAAGAACCATAGACACTTCGGTTTTAGAACGTATGAGTAAAGTAAACTCTTTTAAACAAAACTCAATTTGAATTTTTGCAATAAGGCGTTCTCAAAATATTGCATATTTTTGAAAGTAATGTTTTTCTTACCCCCACCATTTTATTTAAAGAGTTGGAGAAAAAAAATACTCAACAAAGTTGCTTCTTGTAGACATAAGATTCATTTGCATGTTTTCAGTATAACTCAATAACCAAATTTTAGGTAAAACTTATTTTCTGTAATTACACTATTGTTACGCCCTCTAGCGGGCATTTTACAAACTTGAAAATAATTTCTAGCAATTTCTCTTGACCAGTTTCATGAGAATATCTCTACCGCAAGATTGTTAGTTAAGCGGTTTCCGATATACACCCGCTTATCTCGTTTGTACAATATTTGTTTTTCTGACTAAAGTACATTTTCATTAAATGGTGAGGTTTATCGCCATAATTGCCGCATTTGGAGTGACATGAATCCACATGCCATGCAAAAGACGCATTCACAAAATCCTCAGATACTCAACGTTTCGCCTGCAATTTTAGATAACCATATTATAGGGCCTCTTTTAAACTCGAAATTAAACGGAGAGATTTACTACAGCTAATATCTTAGCTGACAGTATAAAAGCTATTTCCTATAAAATGGTAATGATTAAAAAAAATTACTAAACGTAACTGTGACAATAAATAAACAGGAAAATTACGCAAGTTTAATAAATTATTGAAACAATGATTTAAATATGTAACTAAATAATTACGAATTGTAAAAGGTTGCCAATAAACAACTTATAATTATAACTACAACAAATGTTGGAAATGTTGACCTTCGTTCCGAGTTCACACTTAAACTCGCATTATTTTCATATTTTCAAATACCCTTTGGATTTCATTTTCAGTGATTTGTCTAATTTCATTTGTTATTGCTTCTTGCAGTTCTTCAAGTGTGTGTACACGATTCTTGCAAAGGTTATTCTTAAGACGGTCGAATAAATAAAAATCTAATCTAAAGATCTTGGTGACCATAAATTCACACTTATGATTCTGTTTTCATGGAACCCTTTAAGCAACCTCAATGGTGATCTTGTTGAAAGAAACCCTGTCTTAATTTATCATCATGAGCTTGCTTGGGCCAAAAATTTTTGCAAAATGATTCGATTATATTTCCTCAAAACCTATTACGTGTCTCTAGAAATAGCAACTCATACTCGTATTTTTTGAGGCTGTAATAGAGCTTCAACAAATATGTGAGGATATTCAGCTACTCAAATTTTGGGTATTGTATTCACATAACCCGATAAGTGGAACCATGCTTCATCTGTAGAAAATGTTAAATCGAGAACATCATTATTGTCAACTAAGTTTTTATTTATTTATTTATTCGTATGCTACGAGGATGTATTGATATCTAGTTAGCCTAGACCAGTTCCTTGCATAAACAAAATATTGCGTTACCATAGCAACAAACAATAACTTATTAGAAGTGTCAGTGTAAAGTTTGACGTCAAAAAAGTAAACCAGAGTCACGCAATAAATTAAATGAAAAAAGATGTCCACCGAAATTGTGAAAATCGAAAAATTGGAGTATCGAGCCATCATCAAGTACCTGTATTTAAAAGGGTTAAGAGGTAAGCAGATTTACGAAGATATGCTTAATACCCTTGGTGATCAATGTCCTTCGTATGCGACCGTCAAAATTGGAATGCAAGCTTCAAAAGAGGTAAATTTTCCATTGAAGATGATGACCGATCGGGAAGGCCAGTTTCTGTGTCAGTCCCCGAAAATATCGATGCAGTTCATGACATGATTTTATCAGACCGTCGAATTGGGCTAAAACGGATATCTGAAGCACTGAATATTTCATACGAACGCGTTCATCATATGGTTCACGTCAATTTGGACATGAGAAAAATTGCTGCAAAATGGATCCCCAAATGTTTGAATGTTGACCAAAAGCGTGCAAGGGTAGAAGCATCGCGTTCGATCTGTGCTCGATTTGAAAACGATGTAGACTTCTTAAACCGAATTGTTACTATGGATGAGACTTGGGTACATTTCTACGATCCAGAAACAAAGCAACAATCGATGGAATGGCGACACTCTGGTTCTCCAAGACCTAAGAGTTTTGTGTCCAAAATCTGCTGGAAAAGTTCTTGCTTCAGTTTTTGGGATTGCCATGGAGTAATCATGATTGATTTTTGGATAAGGGTAGAACAATAACTGGAGATTACTATTCGACATTACTGACCACTCTACGGGAAAATATTAAAGAGAAAAGACGCGGAAAGCTATCCAAAGGTGTTTTGTTTTTGCAGGACAACGCCCCTGCACACAAATCTCATGTTGCCATGCAAAAATTCGTGATTTAGGGTTTGAATTACTAGAACACCCCCTTATTCACCCGATTTGGCTCCGTCCGACTATCACCTCTTTCCTCAACTAAAAAAAGTTTAAAAGGTCGTACATTTTCTTCCAACAAGGAGGTAATAGAAGCTGTGGAGGTCTGGTTTGCAGAGCAAAAGAAACATTTTTTGAAAGGTCTAGAGACGTTGCAGGTTCGCTGTAATAAATGTATCCAATTAAGAGGAGAATATGTTGAGTAATAAAATATTTTGACATTGAAATTTTGTTTGGTTCTATAGTAGGCTAAGAATTTTTTAATATACCTTTGTACATTATACAAATATTGTATTGTGATGTAACTGTTATGTATGGTACCCCAGAAGATCAGTATAAACCTGTATAGTGTGGTGACGAAACCGTGTGCAATAATCTTGGCAAAGCATTTACTTCAAAGTTTAGGAAAACCACTAAAACCTAAACATGCCAACTCTTACCCACCCTAGTATTCACATGTAATAATATTAATTAAGTGTAAACAATATAGAAGGTAAATAAGAACATAAAATATAACAGCACAGCCATTGCATGACGACATATAATGGACCGGTCCAAGCGCCAGTCACGACAATGACAAAAAATAAAAGGAAAATAATGGAAAACAGATAATCAAGACAAGAATACAAAATATTGCTGAACTTCAGATGTCCTTCAGATTCGTAAGCCATAATATTGCTTCATCCGTTAAATTATGAATGTTTGGAAACCCTCCTTTAAACTTTGTTAATTGACAATTCTCTACAATATGTGTAATGGTTTCTGGTTTGTTTCCACAGTCACAATTTGGATTAGAAATCGCACCCCATTTGAACAACATAGAGTTGCATTTTGAATGGCTTTTTCTTATGCGCTTTACTTTTGACTAAATTTTTCTTTTTTGATCAAAGCCCGGGACTTCTATTGTTGGATCATCAATAAGATGTTTATTAAAAACATCAACTCCAGACCATAATTTTTTCCACTCTTCAACTTAAAAAAAACCGTACTTAAGTAGTCTTGCAACCATATAGGACTTAGAGATTTAAGTCTTTTAGCAGGAGAGTTGTTAATGTCATTCCAAATTGGTAACTTATTGTTAAGTTGGCATTTTTCCCATTCTCGTTTTAACGCTGCTTTTCGTCGAATGTTTGATAGAGTAATATTACAAAGAACAGGAAGCCAATCAAAAGGAGTAGATTTAATGGTTCCACTAATTATACGCATAGTGCAATTCAACTGGGCATCTATTTTTTTTTGTATGATAACTATTCAACCAGACAGGAGCACATTGTTCTGGTGTAAAATAAACTAATACCAATGCAGCTGTACGAAGTGTCTTTGCATCTGTTCCCCAAGTTGTTCCAGCTAATTTTTAAATGACATTATTTCTTGTTTTCATTTTTGTTTGACTTTTCTAAATAATCTTTGTAAATTAAAACGTATCTAAAGTTACTCCCAGATAAATTATGGGTTAAAATATGGTTCAACTTTGCATTATTAAAGATGACATTAAGTTTTCTACTTTTTCTCTATTACTTACCTCTGTCTTTTTAAGATTGAAGCATAATCGCCATTTTTTGAAATAATTTTCCATAATACGCAAATCATCAGATAGTTTATTTTTCAATTTCGAAAAAATCTGAATGTTGAAATGGAATTGCCATATCATCGGCGTAGACGAATTTTTCGACATTGTAATGAAGGGAAGATCAGAAATATATACATTAAAAAAATAGATGCAAGAACCGGGATCCCTGGGAAGACCATTATTTAAAAATCTAAATTTACTGCTTTTATCTTCAACAAACACTCTAAACTTCCGATTAGACAACATATTTTCTAATGAAAAAATTTTTTTTGTTAAACCACTTGCAATATTATTTAAGCCTTCAGTTAAAATTGAGAGGTGCATTTTACAATATCTCAACCAGTTTTCAAGATATCTTCAAACCAAACATGCCATGTGATTAATAATTCACAATTATTTACCCAATACAAAAATAAACTTATTTTTCAACAAGATGAAGGGAATCTCCATTATGCAGCTAAAGTTTTCTACTTTTTGAATTACCGCTTCCTGGATGGATGAAGGGGTCCTTTAGATTGCTCACCTCATTTGAAGGCACTCGATGTTTTTTTGTGAGGATATTTACAACAGAAGGCGTGATGAACCAGTATCGTTGGAGAAACTTGGGGTAAATATTAGAATGAGACTTGCTGTTAGATTACTCCTGAAGCCTTTCAAATTGTGAGAACAGCAATAGAAGCTGGGATGCACTATTGTATGGAAGTTGATGAAAGACATATTAAATATGTAATTTAATTGATTTTTTAATTTTTAAATTTACTGATTAATAAATTAACAAAAATTTTTTCCAGAAAAATTGTCAATCAAATTTTAAAATAACTTAGATAGTCATGCTATAAATAAAATATTTTAAAATGAGGGGTAATTTGCCATTAGAAATTTTTGGAAATGGGAAATGTCAGTCGACCAGACGTTGACGTTTTATGGTAAAATTTGACATTAAAAGAATGTTCCCCTCAAAAGAAAAATTGAAGCTTGTTTTTGGATTTCGATTACTCAAAACAAAATAGTAAAGGAATTATTTGGAGTTGCTTGTTTTAGTTGGAATTCACTGTTTGTACACTGTATTGCGGAGGTAAAAAGTTTAGCCGCATAAATTCGGTCGTTTCAAAAAAACATAGTTATCACGAAAATGGTTAGGAACAAGTATCGGCATAAGCAACCTTAATACATTTTGATACAGAATTAAATCCTAGACTTGATAACACTTAGAGTTACAGGATGTCCAATTAAAAAAATTATGACCTTACCGACATTGAAAATGCGAATGTTTGCCACTGAATGTTGAATACCCTGTATAAAAATAACAGCAAAAATTACAAAATGTAAACTTTTGGACTCTTTTTTCAACTTTGGCCAAATACAAAAATAAAATTTATAAAAACTAAAGAAATATGCTATTCCAAAACTGTGATTACGCAGGAGGCACATTTTTGTTATTCAAAGCAAAAAATTTCAAATACGGTTAGATATAGGTATAGTACATTATAATAAAATGCGTTTAGAATTTCAAAATTTATAAAATGGAAAATAAAAATATGGCGTGCTCCATTTAAAATTAGCAATTTGATAGGTACTTTCGGTTAAACAAGAAGTGACAAAATATTTTCGGAAAAAGTACATTTGAAATCAAATTAACTTAAAATTTTTAATGCGTATGTCTAAATTACATCCCAATAAACTTTTAATTAATGCGTTGGGTGTAATACCTTTGTATAATATTCTTTAATTAAATACGGGGTGGGGTGTCCAGTAACTCTACGGACAAATTTCGCGTAGTGATTCTAGACCCAAAAATAAGAAAAAAAGTTCATATAAACCCAGGTCCGTAAACGCTTCGTGTACGAACTATAACGTGTTAAAAAAAATTTATGCTAAAAGTTAATTGACCATAACTTTTTTACCACCCGATATATTGACGTTCCATTTCAATTAGTTTGTTTTCTTTTTAATTGTGAGCAAAAAGGTATACTTGGTAATGGATGCACCTCAGATCAACAGTTTTCGAGATATTGGTTGATAAACAGTTTAATTTAATTCCCCTATTATCCTTAGCTAATTGGAATTAAAAAATTAAAAGTAGTTACTTTAACTTTGAATTTAAGAACTAAAAATAGTTAAATAAATAATAAAACTAAATAAATAATGTTACAAAACCCTTTGTCCCAAATTTCCCCAGAACCATATTCCAAGTTTGTTTGAAAAATATCGCAACATAAAATTTTTTTACATTCTGTAGATCCCAACAAAGCTGCTTCGGACCTAGGTTTATATAAACTTTTTTTTTTATTTTTGGACTCTAGAATCACTACGCGAAGTTTGGCTCGTAGAGTTACTGATCTGTATTTTCAATACAACTACAACAAGGTTTAACAAAAGTAAAAGTAATTGATCGTAACAACTTACAAGAATTGTAAAATCTAATCATGTTTGATAATTTTACGCAAATAATTGGGGAACGGTATTAATGTTTGTCAGTAACATGAATCCTATCCATTCAATTGGCATTCGTAGAATTCCAACAATTCTCTTTTGTCGTTCTATACTTCACGGAATTTCTTCATTGTTTCTTTACTTATACTAAATTGTTTCATACCGCCAGCAATTAAATGAATTATAATTACATAAGTAAAGATAATGCACATAATTTTGTAAATGTTGATCCTAAAAGAATTTAGAAATGACTTTGTCTTTTATCGTTACGTTTAGGTATACTAAAAGAATAAATGCAAAAATAAATTAAATAAATGTTCACATTTCCGCTGCATTTGGCTGATATAAAACAAATCAATATAGGTATTTGTAGAGAATTTATAGTAAATGTACTAGAAATTGTATCGCAACATTTCGACTGTATCTACGGTTTTATGCAATATTCTCAGCAACCTGTGTGAAGTTAGCCCCGCACTTTACGAATTTTGTTATTTTATTATTTGTGCTATAATTGTGTCGTATTGTGCGGCAAATTGCATGTCTATAACTTAAAGCGTTTTTCAAATAAATTGAAAAAAACAAATTTTTGTAGCACCGCATTTTGTTAATTTTGTTATTTTATTGATTGCATGTCTGTATTTTAAACCGTTTTAAAATGAATTGTAACAAAACCAAATTTTCGTAGCCCCGCACTTTTCGAGTTTTGTTATTTTATTGATTGTGCTGTATTGTGCAAAATAATGACGTATTGTGTTGCAAATTGAATGTTTATATCTTAAAGCATTTTTTAAATAAATTTAAAAAACTAAATTTTCGTAGCCCCCGCATTTAAAAAAGATTTTGGTTTTATTTAAATCAGCCATATTTCTGACCAAGTGCGCACTACTAGTTTTTTGATCAATTGCAAAAAAATCTGCTATATTTTGCCGCATCAAAATTATCAGTTTAAATGGATTTTCTTAATTAGAAAGAATAAATAAATTCTGCTACTTGTGCTTAGTTGAGATCGTTAATAGGGTACAACAAAGTTATGCATAATTACTTTTTGAAAACAGCATTTGTAAACAATAAAATGATTGAGAAAAAATTTTTAAAGTAGCAACTTGTTGTGCTTGTGCTAAATGAGAACAAAACAAGACAGATAGGATGGAAAAAGATGAGGTATAATTAAATTATTTCAGTGAATTTAGGCATTTATGTTTATTAAAAGAAATTCTGTGTTCTATACTAGACAAAAAATGTAAATAAACAAATTGTTAAGCTAAAGTACGACATATGTAAAACTTGTATGTACACAAACTTAAAAATGTCTAATAATTGTTCGTAATGTTAATTAATTAATGGGGATTTACTTTAAAATTGTTTGTTTTATACTTAGTATTTTTTTATCAATTGGTTGCTCAAAGCACAACGACATTTAAAATGCCTATTTTTCAAATGATTCTAACATTAAAAGTGTACATTTAAATGAACCGTCAAGACAAGGTCAATATCGCATTCTTGACCCCATAGATATGAATTCACCGAACGTTTTAAAAGTTAATCTACACAATAAGAAAAGTCAAAAATAATATTACGACAAGAAACAATCATTCAACAACTAAACCGTTGCATCAGATCAAGCACAATCAACAGTAGCACATGAGCAATCTAATCAAATGCTCAGTAGCTTCAGCGTCAAAATGCTCTATTGATATGTCAACCTCTGATCTATCACAAAAAATAATTGGGTTACAGTAACTAGCAAAAGACATAAAAACCGAATGGAATAATTGGCAATAGTTCCCAAATAATAAGGAAAACGCAATCTTAGGGGTTCCTAAGACCATGGCTCTCCATGTTAGTAGATTATCCTCCCCGATACAAAGGAAGATGATTTAATAAAATTTCTGAAACAAGACTTTCCCGAAATTCAATGTGTAGCACTCAAATCAATGAACCCGGACATATATTCGTCATTTAAAATTTCAATCTCCGAAGAGAGAATTTTGAAAAAGCAATGAATCCGGCTATAGGCCTAACTACACAAGTGTTCGGCGTTTTTTATTCAAGAAAAAAATACCAGAAGAAATGAAAAGTTAATTTCCCCAAAAGTTGGCGGTTTAAAAGATTCGCGGTTCTATGATTGCATTTGAATATCCAATCAGTAAGGAATAAATTACTACAATTTAATCACTTTGTGAACACCTCAAAAATATATGATGTTAGTAACAACGTAACTGAACGAAGTATACCGA